>JAQGBT010004293.1:0-16976 GCA_034698585.1 Disparrhopalites patrizii | reverse complement strand
TCAGTCTCTCGCTGTCGCTCTCTCTTTCAGTCTCTCGCTGTCGCTCTCTCTTTCAGTCTCTCGCTGTCGCTCTCTCTGTCAGTCTCTCGCTGTCGCTCTCTCTTTCAGTCTCTTCCTCTCTCGCTGTCGCTCTCGCATTCACTCTTTCCTCTCTCGCTGTCGTTCTCTCTTTTAGTCTCTTCCTCTCTCTCTTTCACTCTATTCCTCTCTCGCTGTCGCTCTCTCTTTCACTCTATTCTTCCCTCTCTTTCGCTCTCTCTCTTTCCTCTCTCGCTGTCGCTCTCTCTTTCACTTTATTCCTCTCTCTTTCTCTCTCTTTCACGCTCTTTCTCTCTCTCTTTCATTATCTTCCTCTCTCTCTTTCACTCTCTTCCTCTCTCTCTTTCACTCTCTTCCTCTCTCTCTTTCACTCTCTTCCTCCCTCTCTCTTTCACTCTCTTCCTCTCTCTCTTCCTCTCGCTCTTTCACTCTCTTCCTCTCTCTCTCTTTCACTCTCTTCCTCTCTCTCTTTCACTCTCTTCCTCTCTCTCTTTCACTCTCTTCATCTATCTTTCGCTTTATCTAGCACTCCCTTCCTCTCTCTTTTACTCTCTTCTTCTCTCTTTCTCTCTTTATGTTTCGTTTTCTACGTGCTGGATAATTTTCTCTCTCTCTCGCTCCTCCACTACACATATGCTTCCTCCGTGATTTCCCCATGTAATTATTTTGTGGCCTTGTTCCCCGGGTACTTTCTCCAGCTTTTGGTGACTCAGAACGTGTATGGGCACAATTCCTCCTTTTGTGTACGCTCTCATGTCTTTGCCTCCAACATGGTTTAGTAAGGAAAAAAGAAGGGAAGACGTATAAGAAGGAACAAGAGGAAAAACTAAATAAGTTTGGGGATGGAAAGAAATTCCATTACTATTTACTTAAGTATTCTTCTTCTTTTTTTGTCTGTAACTAAATCCTGGAGATTTAGGAGGAGAGGGAAGGAGAGGAGGATGTTGATGAGAAGGTCATTGAATGTGAAGAAGGAGGGGGAGGGAGAGGGGACGGATGATGGTATTTCCATAGGAATGAGGAAGAACAGGATGATTGGATGAGAGGATGAAGGAAGCGTGAGGAAGGGGATTAATTTCAATTTGAATTTCTCTCCTCAAAAATATTTACTTCCCCTCTGTCTTTCCTTCCATCGGCTGTCTTTGTAGTTCCTCCACATTCCTCTCCTTTTCCTTCCCTTTCCTCCTTTCAGTTCCTTTACGGCACATGATATTGGTCTGCTTTCTCTTCAGCTACATATTCCACTTGCTCTGGTTTCTCTTTCTGTTACTTCTTTGGGTAAATTGGAACCACCAATTTATGTGCTGTTGCTCTTCCACTTGCTTTGCTTTCTCTTATTTCTCCGATTTTCATTGATTTCTTTGTTTATTCGGACTTGTTCTCCCTCTTGAACCATTTGTTCTCTCGTTTCGATTTTATTACCGTCCAACTATCTATTTTATCTCTAAATAACCTTCTCTATGTTATCTCTAAATATCTGATTTGCGTTGTCGCATGTTTTCTACTTTCTATTTGGCCAATTTGTATACTTTTCTTTTATTTAATCTTTTCTGCTTTCTCGCTGTCAAGCTTTCTATACTTTTTCGTCTCTATATCTCTACTCTGTCTCATTCCTTTTGTAAAATCTTCTTTGCTGTTCCTCTGTCAAGCTTTTTTTACTTTGTTTTTTCTTCGTGTCACCTTCGCTACTTTATCTTTGTCTGTTTTCTGTCTCTCTTCTTCTCTACTTTCTCCTTGTCTCATTTTCTCTGTTTTCTGTCTCTCTTCCTCTCTACTTCTGCTTGTCTCATTTTCTCTGTTTTCTGTCTCTCTTCTTCTCTACTTTCTCCTTGTCTCATTTTCTCTGTTTTCTGTCTCTCTTCTTCTCTACTTTCTCCCTGTCTCATTTTCTCTATTTTCTCTCTTTCTTCTTCTCTATTTTATCTTTGTCTCATTTTTTTTACTCTCTGTCTCTCATTTTCTCTTTTCCTCAATTTTGATACTCTCTTTGTCTCATTTTCTCAATTTCTCTGCTTTCTCTTTGTCCCATTTTCTCTCTTTTCTCAATTTCTGTACTTTTTCCTTGTCTCATTTTCTCAACTTTCTCTTTTCCACACTTCCTCTACTTTCTCCCTGAAATTTTTATGCTTTCGCACTGTCTCTCAAGTAAAATAATGTTTCCACTTTCTGTTCTTTCTCTCTTCTTTTGAGTTTTATCCGTTTTTCATATGCCGTACAGTCGTCCAATAATTAGCTGTATTTTCGCTCACTTTCCTTCCCCATGTTGCTTCCTTTACTTCTACTTTACTTATCTTACTTTACTTTATCTCTGTTTGTGCTTTCTCTTTGAGTCCTTTCATTTTTATGTTGAACTCACTTAATTTCTCCTCCTGTCCCTCTCCGTGCATTCTATCTCCATATTTTCTCCGCTACCATTCCATCCTTTTGACATTCCCGCTCTCTCAGCCCCTTAAATAGCTACTCGGCTGCAACCACACTGAATTGAAGTATGCAGGAAATGTGAGAAGCCAAGGGATATTTCTTTGGTTGTCGGCGTTCCCCATATATCCTCCTCCTTGCCTTGAGATAACCATAATTTGCTTAGCAAATGTTTCCCCACCGACACCAACTACCACTGTCACTCATCGCTCCCTGGTAAATAAAGGATGGTCTCGAAGCTGTGCAGTGTGGGGAAGCCCAGAGAAAATGGAGGATGGGAAGGCATTAGAAAGAGGGACTTTGCATGTATCTTGAGAATGTCGTTGGGATAAAAATAAATACATCCAGTGTACCGTACCGTCAGCATTGTGTGCCTTGTGCTCAGAGCCAAGTTGTAGGTAGGTGGGAGTGACGTTATTAGAAAATAACGTCGGGTGTAACGAGGAAGAGTGAGAGGGGAAGAAAAGCATTCAATCTCGAGAAAAAAAGAAATAAAAGCATTGAACCGAAAAAAATTATGGGGATAACAAATGGCAGTGCAGATAAAACAAACTGTCGAGGCTCTAAAACGGTTCAATCACTTCCTTTCTCATCCCTTCTGCTGTCTCGCGATTCCGTTTCGTCCTCCCGTTCGCTCTTCCTTTCTCCCCAACTTCTCTCTTTGGGCTACGGAAGTCGTTGTCTTATGCCGTTTTTACTTTCTCTTGAGATATTTCTTCCATTTTATCCCCGTTTCGTGTCTCTTGATGCATCATCTTGCACGTTTCCTTTTTTGTCAAAATCGTCTCTTTGTTCCTACGAAAACAACTTGTTTGCAATTCTTTCTAGTCTCCTCCTGTCTGGGAGATTTCTTTTCAACTGTGTAATTCCTACTTTCCCAAGTCACACACTCCAATTGTGTACAGAAGGTGTTACAGCGGAGGGAATTTTTTTTCTTTAACCAAACGCTTCCCATGTACCTTCAAAAAGTTTTTTTTCTATCCCCTTTGAGAAGAAAAACAAGGTTTTTTTTCCACAAGCTAGAGAGACAAATGGGTGGACAATCCTTCCTGTATTGAAGGAAGTAAACAACGTAGTGGGTCCCAGAGAACAAACAATAATAAATCCTACCCTTCCACTCAACACAGGTACTTACGGACGTATGCACGTGCCCATGTACATATGTATATGTATGTATCTACGTATACCTATTTATAAATGGGCATGTTTCAAAATCGCCCGGGATGTGTTGAAGAGGTAAGAGTGAGAAAGAGGCACTGGTGTTAACAGTGAAAGGAGACAAAGCCGAGGGAAAGCCAAAGTCATGGTCATTCCTACGACATAAAAGGCAATCCATTTCAAGAAACTCTTCCTGGCTTGCCTCCTCTCATCTTTTTAACTTTTTATGACTACAGCTTTTTACAATGGATGGTTACACAGGCTTTGAAATCGGGTGCACCTTAGCTGTCGCTCTCTCATTTTTTGTGTCTTTTTATTCTTATTTGTGTCTCTGTTGGATCATCACTCTTTCCAGTCGGAATCCTTTTCTCTTTGTTTTCTCCTCCTTTCTTTTTGGCTCACTCGAGATTCTTTCCGGCTTGCTTTATCTTGATAATATCCTATTTAAATAATTTACTTTTTGTATTTCTTAGTTTTTTTTTGCTTTTCTGTCACAATTTTTAAAATTTCGTTGCTCTTTAAATTTCTTTCTCTCTTTCTTCTGATGTACATCTCTATCATTTCTGCCTATGTCATTCCCTCATTCATTTTGTCTTTTGTCTTCTTCTTTTTTATTTCTGTTTCTGCGTGCCTTTCTGTTCTTATTTTCGTTTTACTCTTTTCTCTTGTTCTTTTATTTTTTCTCTTTCGGAGTGTCTTTCTGTTTCTTATTTTTGTTTTACTATAGTTATCCCTTGTTCTTTTTTTCTCCTTTTCTCTTGTTCTTATTTTCTCCTTTTCTCTTGTTTTTTTTATCTCTTTTTCTCTTGTTCTTTTAGTTTTTCTCTTTTTCTCTCTCGTTCTGTTATTTTTCTTCTTTTTTCTTGCATCCTGCTATTTTTCTGTTTCTCTCGCTTTTCTCTTTTCATCTTTCTCACGTTTTTTTCTTTTTTCCTTTTCTCTCTCGTTCTTTTATTTTTCTGTTTTTCTCTTTGATTCTGTTATTTTTCTCCATGAAACGTATGTACGCTTCCTTTTTTAATGAACTCCAATCTAGTTCTTGTTCTAGTCACTTTCTCCTCTTTGTATCCACTTCTCTCTCACACATTAGGAATTCCATTTCATTTGTCATAGAGACGTACATTTAAAAACGTGCTATTCCCTCTACAAACGGACAGTCAACGGACTCCTCTACAAGAACAGCCATATTGTGGTGAGTAGTTTCATTTCCGGCTTATTGGATTCCCCAACCATTTAAAAAGCTCTTTTGACCCTTGAAATGGACTTACAAACCTTTTGCATAAATCAAAACATATTATGTCATGGAAAACTAGCATTTACATTTTGTAGTGAAATTTGAATTAAAATATGGTAAATGAGACCTTCTTTGTGTATGTATTAACCAGTAGCTATAGATATAAATGCATGTACATGTGCATATATGTACCTAGTCCAAATATATGACAAGATTGAGTCTGTTGCAGATGTTATTTGGAGTCCAACCGGAAATGATGACTGGTCTCCAGTGCTTTTGTCTTTATAATCAAAATGAGCCGCCTGGTTTAATATTTTCGGCGGGAACGGGGACAAACTGGAAGTGAAAACTCTTCGGAAAATGTTGTCCATTTAAAAAGGTGCAGAATTACAGAACCAAACATATTTACTATGGATGTCCCTCCGCTTGCTTGACATTCCCTACAAATGTTACTTCACACGTACATAAATATGCGTACGTACATATGTATGCATGGATTTCACAATGAAATAGCTCCAGTATACTGATTGTCATTGCTTGAGCGGGCGGAAATGGAATGAAAAGAGGATTCCAGGGTGGAATTATATAAGATCGTCTCCGGCATTTTTCAGCTTTCTCCACTCATTGTGCTTGCGTAAGGAAGCAACAAAAGCAGAGAAAAAAGTAATGGGAAAAGGGAGAGAAAGTGTTGATGTACAAAAGTGGTGAAAAGTTTGTTGAAAGAGCTGAGAAAATACAAGAAAATTAACAATCGTAGAAGAGGACAAGGGAAGAATTGAGTAAATGTATATGCTTTGAGCGTTGAAGTGTTCCGAGAGTATACTAGAACTACTAAAGTCCAAGTATTTGCCTGTCTCCTTCCATCTATTGTCCAAATCAATGGCCGGACACGGCCATGGCTTATGGCTTTCCTCCTCATCAAATGTCCCAACTAACCCCTTAGAAGGTACAAAAGAAAGACTCCAAAAAAATAAATAAGAGGAAAAAGAAAATGAAAAAAATATACGAGACAAGAATCTACAAAAAAAGGGAAAAATGGAACCCAGTAAAATCCCATTATGTCTAATGCGTCAAATACTTGTAGAAAAACTGTTATTATCGTGGCACTCCCCCTTAACAGAGAAGAAAAGTGGGATTCGTGAAGTGCAGTTACTTTCTTGGATGTATGTGTATATATTTTTTTCTATCTGTACAGCAAAAATTTCACAATATATCCCACTAGCCCTATAGGGTAATCAATAACTATAGTTATTGATTTCTATTTATTCTCTCCCATTCTTCCTTGACTTTATTTTATTTTATCTTCCACCTCCCGTCCATTTCGTCTTTCCTTTACAGCCACACATCCGCTCTGTTTAGATAAAAACTTATTTCCTATATATACTGATATATAAAGGAGGGCCGTAAGTAACCACTCCTCCGTCTTTGCTTCTCTTTTTGCTACTCAAACAGGAACGTCCCATTGCTTGGGACACCTTCAGCACCAGGAGGAGGAGGTCGTCTTTCATAAGAGCCCTCCCTTTCACCGGCAGAGAGACGATACAGCGAGGGAATAATCCAAAGAGTCCATACGAGGTTGAGATAAGAACGTGAAAGACAGGAGATAACCTAAAAAAGTGAAGAACAAAGACTAATAGAGAGAATCACAAGCAGAGACACGACCACGTGAAAAGTGGAAAGCATGGCAGAAAGAAAAAGGATGGACAAAAGTAGGCAGAATGACAGAAAATCAGTAAAATAGAGGAAATTACAGGGAAATATAGACAGGGGGAGATGAACAGAGAAAAACCGATAGAGACATAGAGAAGAACAGAGAGAAATTGAAAGAATGTCAAATAGCCAGCCAAATATTCCAGCCAAATGATTAAAACAGAAAACTTTGTGTAACCTAACAGAGACAGACAGGAAAAGAGAAAGAGAAAAAGAGAGTTATAGTACATAGATAGACGTAAAGAAAGAGAGAGAAAGGAGACAGGCAGAAAGGGAGATAAACGGACAAAAAGAGACAGAAAACGACAAAACAGAGAAATAGAAAGGCAGAAACCGAGATATATAGGAAAGGAGAAAGGCACGGAGAAGAACAGAGAGGAATTGAAAGAATGTCAAATAGACTGACGAACAAAAATGCGTAAAATGAAAGAGAGTCCTGCAAGTGAATGTAAGAGAGAGAGAGAAAAATAAAGAGGAAGAAAGAGAGCGAGAAACAGCGAGATTTTCAGTGTTTTTCAGGAAGGGCGAGACAAAGAAAATGAGAAAGAGAGAGCGAAGCTGCAAGGGATAGAAGGAAAGAAAGAGAGAGAAAGTAGGAGAGAAAACAAGAGTGAGAGAAAGTAAGTAAGAGAAAGTTGAAGAGAAAGCAAGATAGAGAAAGTAAGAAATAAAAATTTGGAGAGAAAGCAACAAAGAGAAAGTTGGAGAGACAACAAAAGAGAGAAAGAGAAAGTTGGAGAGAAAGCAAAAAAGAGAAAGTTAGAGAGAAAGCAAGAGAAAAAATCAAGAGAGAAAGCAAGAGAGAGAAAGAGAAAGTTGGAGAGACAGCAAGAGAGAAAGCACGAGAGAAAACAAGAGAGAGAATGAGTACGAGAGAGAACAAGAGAGAATAAGTGCGAGAGAAAGCACGAGAGAAAGCACGAGAGAAAACAAGAGAGAGAAAGAAAAAGTTAGAGCGAAAGCAAGAGAAAGAAAGTTGGAGAGAAAGCAAGAGAGAGAAAGAGAAAGTTGGAGAGACAGCAAGAGAGAGAAAGAGAAAGTTGGAGAGACAGCAAGAGAGAGAAAGAGAAAGTTGGAGAGACAGCAAGAGAGAGAAAGTTGGAGAGAAAGCAAGAGAGAAAGCACGAGAGAAAACAAGAGAGAGAAAGAGTAAGAAGAAAAAATGCGATTTTTTTTACTCGAGGACAATATAATCAGTAAATCTCCCCGACTATGTTTTGAAGTGCCCTTGTCGTCAGCTCCCATCCATGTCCTTCCTGTCCACCTCCATCACTCTCCATGTCCTTCCCGGTCTTCACGAACCACTTTATTTTCTCCACCTTACAACTACAACTTCCCGGATTTTTTTATAGTCTTCATCCACAATATTCTGTCTCTTAAGGCAGAAACAAAGAAACATACTCTAGAATTTGAAGAGTCCTCTCGTGTTCACGCGTATATGGGATTGCAAATGAAATTAGCCAGACAAGTGTTATAGAAGCGTCTTACCGCACACACTTGGTATTTCCGTACATACATACTTAAAACAACCTCTCCGTGAATGTCAGAACGAATTGGGAAGTAAATATAAAAAAGAGATGAGGAAGACAGAATTAAGCAGAATTGAACGTACTGTAAGTGTGTTTTCCCTAGTATAATATACTCTAAACGAAATATGGGGATTTGTATTAGTTAACACGTGAAAGGGGAAGCTGTGAGAAGGATAAAAATTGAATATGTGGCCGCAAAAATGTATCGGCTTAAGGGGAAATCCTACCCACGCATTTCCCTCCGAATGCATCTCAATTCCATGGAAGTGTTGTGTATTTAGAGGGATAGTAATTGAGAGGATGTGTGCCTGTAATGGTGGGGAGGGTAATACGTTATATTTATGTAGACATGCAAAAGAATATTTGATAGGTTCTGAAAATTTTGAACAACACACATCAATTTGAAAACTCTTTTTCCTCAAGTCTCTTTCACGTTCCTATACAGCTGAAATCGTGTTCAGAGTAATATTTATGAGAGTGCTACGGAGGCAAGGGCAGAGTGTTAGCCTTCCAGGAAAATGTTGGCAAGCGTCTTTGCTCCCATTGATCATCATCAGCATCCGACTCCGACATAAACATGTGCGTGTACTAGTGTGAGAACTTTTGAAAAAAAAATATTATTCGAATTTCCCTTCCCCTGTAACTGAGCAAAGCTATTCATATTATACTCATGTTTGCCTTCCCAAAATATTTCTTGTGCATTCTCCGGTTCCAAAATCTGCACGCATATATCAATCTGGGGAATATTCCTTCCTTCCAACTACCCCTGTTGACAGGATGAGATGGAAATAATATAGAAGATGAGAAAAGAACAACTTTGGGAAGTGTATTAGTAACCCAGGGAATTTTGCTAAGTATGCAGGATTTTATTGGCAATAAATTTACTTGAAGGAGTGATGGAGAGAAATATGCATTAGGATGGATGAAGGCGGAGGGGAATCTCCCTTTTTAAATAAGCTAATGTATGGCACAGCACGTGTTCCCCGTCCTTCCATCGTAATGTAGGACAAGTTTGTTTATGTATGTGAGAACATTGGTAGAAGAGGAGCATTCATGTGGGAGTACATGGGAAAAACATAGATTTCTCTGCACTCTGGAAAAGCAGGTACTAGAATTCGGATTTATCTATTCAGACAATACCTATACACTTTACAGGTGTTTTCGGAGGCACGCCAATGGTATGAACATGTGCTTTTGCAATTACTGTCATTCCTGCACTTGTGAAATCTGCTTTGAGAAACATAAGGGAAGGATGGCAGATGAAGCTAACGAGCAATGGCAAAGGAATACAAAGCGATCGTACAGACAATATCAGACAAAATAGATGAAAAATAGATAAAGTAAAATAAAAATAAAAAAGGGAAACAGAGCAAATAAAGGCAAAGAGAAAAATAGGAGAAGTCAATAAAAAGCAAAAAATAGACGGAAAAAGATAAAAATATAAAAATCGAGTAAAAAGATAAAAATATAAAAATCGAGTAAAAAAAGAAAAATATATAAATCGAGTAAAAAGAGAAAAGTGAGAGAAAGAAATAAACAATAAAAAATCGAGGAAAAAGAGAAATATCAAAGAAAGAAATAACAGTAAAAAATAATGGAAAGAGAGGGAAATAAAACACATAAACACAAAGGGTAAAATAGAAAAAATAAATTATAACCAAAAAAAGAAGAAATAAATACAAATAGAACAAATAAATTACAAAAAAAATAGAACAAATAAATAAAAATAGAACAAATAAATTACAAAAAAATAGAACAAATAAATTACAAAAAAAATAGAACAAATAAATAAAAATAGAACAAATAAATTACAAAAAAATAGAACAAATAAATTACAAAAAAAATAGAAGAAATCAATAAAAATCGAAAAATAGCAGAAAGAATTAAAAATCGAAAAATGGAAGAAAGAAATAAAAAACCAAAAATAGATTAAATAAATAAAACAAAAAATAGAAGTAAAAAAACGTTAGAAGAAAAAGCCATAAAAGAATAAGTGAAATAACTTAAAGCGAAAAACCGATGAGAAACAGAAACATAAATGAAATAAATAGAAAAGTAATAACAAGAGAAATAGAAAATAAATGAAATAACTAGAAAATCAATAACAAGAGAAATAGAAAAATAATAACAAAAGAAAAAACTGGCAATTACAAATTACGTATAAAATCTACGCAGTAGCTGAGAAAATGCTTGATGTAGGAAGAATCAGTAGTAGAACTGCAAATAGAAATGATCAAATATATAGAACAGAAGTAAACAACTTCTCCCCAAAAAATCAAAGTACTGACACTGAGAGGTACCCACAAGGGCGGAAGAGAGCGACAGAGAGTCGAAGTCAAAGAACAAAAGCATTACATGACAAATGATTTGGGAATGAGGAAACAACTATGTATATATGCCAGTGTCCCCAAAATATTCCCTTTCGCATTTTACTTTGACTGAAAAGTGTTTGGAGAAAGCCACAGAGAGTATTATGATAGATACATGACAGTGGAGAAAGGACTTATGATCATCAGACGTGATTCTCTGATCCCCACAATTCTACATTTCCTTTTGTACTATGCCATGTTATATTTGTCACTCCACACTTACGTTGAAAGTGGTTGGGAAGGGGTAGCTACAGATATAGTTGAGGATATTTTGCTTTAAGTGCAAACCTCACCTGTATAGACGGGAAAGACAGACGGACGGAGATGTTGAACAAAAGGGAGAAAGCAAAGCGTACGGTTAAATAGGATGAAACTTTCACTGAATTTCCCGAGGATGGAAATCTTGTCCCACTGTCATTCACAATGTAATTTCCAGCAATTAGGAACACTTCTATCTCTTCTAACTTTCTCTTCCGCTTGGTGTTTGGCTTTCACTGGATCTGACCTATATTTGTCAACCCGCTTTACTTTTTACAATTGATTCCTTGCTTTTGTCCTTACTTTATGTCCATTTGTTTTATTTTCACGGATATTTTCTTATCAATTTATATTTTTTGTAGCTCTATAGTTTGTTGTATTATTTTCTTTTGAATCGTCCTCTCGTTACCTTCACTCCAGTGTTTCCTTTCATTTTCTACTTGTTTACATTTGCCCGATATTTGTTATGTCGTTGATAAATCTTTTCCTTGTACTTTGCTTTCTTTCTCATGCTATTTTTCTCTCTGGTGCTTATTTTCTCTCGTTTGCACTTTCTCTTTTACTGCTCCTGCGATTTCTATTGCTTTGTCTCACCTCTTCCCTCAATTTTGGTTTTCATGTGGCTTACTGTCTCTGGCATCAATATTTTCTTTTACTTTTTCTTTCCTCTTTATTTGCTTCTGCTTTCTACTTTCTCTTTATTTTCTTTAACTTTCTCTTTGCTCTTTATTTACTCTTCCTTTTGATTTCTCTTTCTTCTTCATTTTCTCTCGCCTTTATTTTGTCTTTCTTCATTATTTTCTCTTGACTGTGCTTTCTCTTTCCTCTTTATTGTTGCTTTCTCTATCCTCTTTATTGTCGCTTTCTCTTTTCTCTTTATGTTTGTTCTCTTTTTCCTCTTTATTTTTGCTTTCTCTTTCCTATTTATTTCTCTAGCTTTCACTTTCTCAAAACAACTTGATTTTTCCTTACTTTGCTCTGGCATTGTGCTCTTAATTTTTTCTGTTTTTGGTTTTCCCGTTATTTGGGGTTACATTTTCTCCTGCTTTTCGTTTCTCTGTGCTTCCTTTTTGGGGTTTGTTTTCTTTCCTTTTTTTTTGGTTGTATTCCCTTTTTCGGGTTTGCTTTCTCGCTCGTTTTTTACTGTTGGCTGAGTCGTGCATTTTTGTTTGTCCCTTCACCTCTGTCTATCTACACGGTCCTGTTTCTGTGCTTGCCCTTTTGATTTTCCTCTTGTTGTGATTATTCTAACGTATTCTGGGTTCTTCGCGGTTTCTTCGTGGATTTATCTTTCACCTTAGTTTGTCTCATGCCTCCTTTGTACACTTTTCTTGGATTTCATCCTCTTCTGATTCGTACCATTTCTTTCAACACAAGTGAATCTCCTTCCATTTGTCCCCTCAAGATGTGGAGAAAGCCGCCGTCTCCACTTTTGGACGTTCCAAAATTACCCACGTTTCTTTAGTGGCAGGTGGTTTTCTGAAGAACTGTCAACTCCTCACCACTGATAAATCAGGCAATTTCAACAGATTTATTTCATTCAAGGCACATTGTATTACCCTTGGGCACAGCATGAAGTAGAAATAAGAAAGGATTTGTCGCTCCCTCAAAGGTCTAAAAGGAAGTGAAAGGGCTACGACAATTCGGAAAGGTGGTAGATTACATTATTTGCCACCTGTGGTCAAACAAAATCCATTTTGGAGTTGCTTCATTGTTTCAATAACATTTCGGAGCATCTGGGCTGTCCGGGGCGGTTAAATATCACATGTACATGGAAGACTGAATGCACTAAAGAAATAGATATCTGTGGAAGGAACACCACATTCTCGACAGGTGATTCCTTTGTACTGAATGTGGGCCGTCACTCCTAGCCTTTCCCAGAGGTTTGAATTCCAAAGGAAAATCATTCCATCTGGTTAAGTGGAAAAGCACGTTTTTTTGTCCTACAACCTGAGTGGTATGTGTTCATTTTCGAAGAATTGGACGCCAAAAGGCAGTTTTGGTTGGGGCTGGGGAGACGGAACGAAAAAGGTGCTAAGTGGAAGATGAAATACAAATACAGATGTGCTCTCGCCCTTTTTTCTCAAAGTAATTCCGTTTAAATGGATATATGTTTGTGTATTATCTCTTCTTCCTGGAAAAAAAATTTAGAATTTTCCTCCAAATGTTCCCACATCAAGCTGGATGTTTGTAAACGTACTGGATGAAATTGTAAGAACTTGAACATGTGAAACTTTCGTGTTAGAAATATTTACAATTATTGTTGGAAATACGAATGTAAGTGGATATACATTCGTATATCCACATATACGAACCATTTACAACCAACGGTGTGCAGCAAAATAGAAACACATTCCGAATACCTTTTACTGTAATATAAAAAACTTCCTTTATGGTAAACAAAATCGTTTCTTTCCACATCGATATAGGATTTATTCCAATTCAATGGTTATACTTGTATAACTCGTTAAAGAATTAATAATAAACACAGAATGTGTGTTGCGAATTTCCTCCTGTATATTCCTCCTTAGCAGCATATTCCCAAGGGAAGAAGCAACCGAAGACAAAATAAATGGGAAATAGTGTCGGTCGGAAGAAATTTGAATTTTTTGAATTCAAAACGAAAACACGTGGAGACAACTGCAATGCATACATACGTATGTAAAAAAATATGTACATATGTACATATTTTATGTACATACATATGTATAAATAGAGGCTTGAGACTTGACTGGAATAAAAGACGAAAAATATTACAGAGAGAAACGGCGACATGGAACGTAAACGAAAAAACAAAGCCGTTAAAAGGTAAAGAAAGACATGCGTTTATATTCGGTGACAAAATAGATATGATAAATACGATACATAATGGACGAGAAAAAAAACTGAAGTTGGACAACTGAAAAAGATGGAGGAAGAATGTCAGGGGGAGAGAGTGAGATAGAAATGACAGGAAACGACAAGAATGTCAACGAGATTAAACAGAGAAAAGTTGGAGAGAAATTCAGACGGAAAAATAACCAGAGATTAATTGTAAATAGAAGGGAGAAAGAGAAGGAGAGTGATTAAAGGTGAGAGAGACAAATCGAGATAGATAAGGACAGAAACAAGTCAGAAAACCAGCCAGCTATTAAGAGGAACAAGAGGGACGGGAAAGGGAGATAAAGAGGGAAAAGAGAGACAGAAGAAAAAATGAGAGGGAGAGGAAGAAGTGAGAGAGAGAGAGAGAAAAGGAAAAAGTGAGAGAGAGAGGGAAAAAGTGAGAGAGAGAGGGGGAAAGTGGGACAGAGAGAGAGAATGGAAACGAGAAAGAGAGAAGAAAAAGTGAGAGAGAGAGGAAACGAGAGAGAAGAAAAAGTGACAGAGAGAGAGGAAACGAGAAAGAGAGAAGAAAAAGTGACAGAGAGAGAGGAAACGAGAAAGAGAGAAGAAAAAGTGAGAGAGAGGAAACGAGAAAGAGAGAAGAAAAAGCGAGAGATAGAGAGAGAGGAAACGGAGAGAAAGTGAGAAAAAAGCACCGGAGAAAACGTGTGGCGGTAGAAGGTAAAAAAAAAGAAAATTGGAAAGGAGCAGAATACACAAGTCTATTATTATGGAGGAAGCAAATGTTAATATTTACCCTAAAATACACACTTCTAATATTGACATAGTTGGGATTGCAATGGCCATCACTTATATTTGCTCACGTTTTATCATTTTGCGCTCAGGAGCGGACGAAAAGAAGAAGATATGCGGGACGACTTCCTACTTTCTCTCTCATCTTTTACCACGGGCGATGGAAACCACATTAAAAGGGAACGTGGGATCTAGAGGCGGGTGGGATATAACTTTAAAAACTCTCTCACCGCCCCCTTCTTTACCTCCCACCAAATATGTGGGATTGCCTCCCTTTCCCTTCTATTACTCGCTTTCTCCAGGAAAAGTCTCCCTGGGTTTCCCTTCCGTCCCATGGTGTGTCCCAAAATGTTACGTTGCCCTTCGTTCGTTTTGTTAATTTATGGATAATAAGTAGGAAATTAGCCATTGACTCAAATTCATAAATTTAAATTTTTACCTCGGATTTGGAGAGTAAAAAGTGTATTGTGGGTTAAGGGCAAAATCTGTGACTGGCTCGGAGATAGAGAAAAAGCCTAATAAACATACTACTTCTTTGACTGCTGTATGTATAGAACCATATAGTGTATAGACATATTAGAGATTGCTTAATTTTTAATGATAACATAAGATGTTAATTGGTGCTCATTTATTAATTCTCACCCTCGCTTCCTGATTTATGACGTCAGAGTCCCTTTTTATATATTCTGGAATCTGGCTCTGACGTAATTCCTTTTCTTCGAATTACAGTTCTTCCTTGTCCTCGGTTTTGTATATGCTTTTTCACGGAGGACTGCTTTTTGTTTTCACATTTGCCATGCATCTGTGCTTATTTTCACGGGTTGGAAATACGTGCTCTCCCATACGATTACGTATGTATGGAGCTTCAATGTTATTCCATTCTGATTAGGTCCCTGGTAGAATCTTGGGACTCACAAAGGTTATTTATTTTTAGGGTTTTGTTTTCAAAGATTGTCCACCTTTAATTTCACTACCCCCTGGGGTAATGGGAGAAAACAATAGACGCTCCCCTCTGAAGGGGATTGAGGGGAAAGGGTGCTTGGAGGATGTAATCCAACACATGCTTCATTTATTCTTCACCACATGCCCCCTTACAATTATTTCTACTTTCCCTGGATGTAGTAATAAACGTGGGAATGGAATGATTTCTCCCTCACGCCGACCTCAATTTATTGGTCTTTGTCTCGCTTTATAGCACTAGACCAGCCACGAGATTCTACCATTTCTGCTATATGTATTCGCTTTTTTTTTTTTTTATACTTATTTCGCTTTCATCCAAGTAACTTTCTTCTATTCAGATTATTTCACCCAAGACATGAAATTTAATCGGTCTTTCCCGTATTTTCATCTGATCTTTCCCTCTATCGTTTTGGGTTTATTTGAGTTGTATTTTACTTTAAAATTTCTCTCTTTTTAATATTTTGTTTTCATTTTAAGTGCTGTCATTATTTTATTTTTTCCAATTTGCTCTCATTTAACTTTCCCTTTTTTATTTTTTCCAATTTGCTCTCATTTAACTTTCTCTAATTTATTTTTTCCAATTTGCTCTCATTTAACTTTCCCTTTGTTATTTTTTCCAATTTGCTCTCAATTAACTTTCTCTGTTTTATTTTTTCCAATTTGCTCTCATTTAACTTTCTCAATTTTATTTTTTCCAATTTGCTTTCATTGAACTTTCTCTATTTTATGCTTTTCTCTTTCTACTTTTTTTCGCGTCTCTTTCCTTTTAATGTTGTTCTACTGTCAGTTTGTGTTTCTTTAAATTTCTTCCCATATGACTTTTCTTTTTATATTATATATATGTACGTATGTATACGTATATATTTATAGATATACATATTTCATTTTTCCATTCTAGATTTTAATACATCTATTTACCCATATTTGTATCTTCCACATTTTTATTTCCCATTTTGTCTCTTTGTAATTTTCTTTTACTTCTCTAATCGTTATTTTGTTTCTGTATTCATTACAGTCGATTCTCTCTATAAGGGACTCCCTTATAACGGTCTTCGTTTGATACGGGTGGCAGAAAATGCTCCCCTCACAAACTTTCTCCAATTGTGAACATACGAATTGTTGTTCTCTATAACGGTTTTTCGTTGCAACTAGGAAAATTTGCAGTTCTATTGAAATTTGGTCTGCATCTTTCTGTCTCTTGAGCTGTCAATCTCTTAATTCTTCACTATCTCTTTCCCGTGTCTTGCTTACGTAATGAGTACAAATGATTACATATGCCCTGTTTCATTATTGGGGGATCCGGTTTAGACCAGACAATGGGAGCCCCGAGAGGGTTGCATGGTAGTTGTTATAAACTGTAAGACCTTGTGTAATTGGGGGGGGGGTTGAAAAGCACCTCGGAGGTAGTTATTGTTCTCCACAACAACACGCCCGCACAAAAGGAGAGGAGGGTGAAAGCAAACATGGAGGACATAACCCAAAGTACAAAATAAAAGAATTATGTAGCTGGAATGAAATCTGTTCAAAGGGAACAGAAAGACATAAGAGAGAAGGGAAAGAGAGAGAGGGAGACAGGGAGAGAAAAAGATAAAATGTGAGAGAGAGAAAGAGAGAGAAAGTGAAAGAGAGAGAAAGTGAAAGAGAAAGAGAGAGAAAGTGAAAGAGAAAGAGAGAGAAAGTGAAAGA
>JAQGBT010004292.1:0-16976 GCA_034698585.1 Disparrhopalites patrizii | reverse complement strand
ATTTTTTAATTATTATTTTATTTATTGATTTGTATGCATTTTTTAATTATTATTTTATTTATTGATTTGTATGCATTATTTTTTATTATTTACTTTATGCATTCAGTTATTAAATTATTTATAATTTTTTTAGTACTGGGTTTAAACATGTTTTATTAATTAATTAATGACTTTTACGTATTTTTTATTTTACTTCATTAGTTTACGAATTGTATGTCCAAGAATTGGCTAAAACTAAAAATAGCAAAAACCATGGCCTGCTTGACGGCGCCTTTGATGAATTATAAATGCATGTGAAGTCGAAATCTAAAATGAAGACCACGATAATTTTGCCTCTAAGCATCGACCATCGACTATAGAAGCCAATATTTGAGATATAAAAAAAATGTGGCTATCCTTTTTGGCTTGGGAAGGTAGCTGGATGGGTTTGAAATTCATGATGTTCCGCGTATTTACATATTAGGCCGCTGAGGCCCCATGTCGTTCACCCCGAAAATCCTTTCAGGCCGTCCCGTCCCCGGCGAACTCCGCCTCCACCGCCTTCCACCGGACCCTTTGGAGGTCCAGGAACATCCGGGGTTCCGCCCGGTTCGAGTCCTTTTGGGGTTCCCACCCCATCGCCCTTCGGAGGAGGAGGGAATCCATACAGCCCCTTTAATTCCTTCAGCAACACCCCCTCCAACCACCAAACGGGCTGCTGTTACTGCCCCTGCTGTTGTTGCTGCCCCGGGGGTAGCATGTCGGGGATGTGGGGCCAACAACAACAGCCCCAAGGAGGGAATAGCTGCTACCAAAATTGCTGCAACTACCTCCAAAATCCGGATTTCCGATGTCAAAATCCACCCTGCCTCGGCGATGGCTTCATGCCTCAACAAAATCCTCCGAGGCCCCCGCCGGCCCTCCCGGAACGGGAAAAACCACCGAAACTTCCCCCGAGAAAAGTTGTGGATCCACCGAAGCCTCCGGGATTCCCTCCCCCGGCAACCCCCGGAGGCTACCCCACAAACTGCTGCCCGCCCATGTGCTTCATCCCCATTTGCTGCTGTGCCCCGCCCCAACAACAATCCTTTCATGGGGGTGCGGCTGCGCAGAAGACGGAAGGGACCTCCACAAATTTTTCTAATGCAAATTTCGGACGTTCCCGCTCCCAATCTCAATCCAAGAGCAGGAAAAAGAGGAAACGGAAGGCCAAAAATAGGACTTTCCCATAATTTGGGAAAATAAATAAATTTAATAATAAATAAATTTGATAAAAATATTTGAGAAAATTAAATAAATTATTCTGTCCGTTTTTTTTTTCACACGTAGAAACATTAATCTGACATTTATTTCTTCACGTTTATAATAAGCATATTAATACACGTAGATATACACATGACAAATGTCCATACATATGTACATTGCGTGCATTATAGTATTTGTATACACATATATACATATAATAATATTTATTATATTTAATCGCCTTTTTAGCAATTTTTTTATAATACTTTTTGATACGGTATACTTTCGGTAAATTGTAGCGTAGCGCTTCCATTAGCACATTTATAGGGTGTACTTCTTAGTTTTTTTTAAGTATCTTTAATAAGCTTTATAATTCATACATACAGGGTGGATATGGGAATTAAGAGCCAAATCCTGTAGTTTCCCATTTATGTTCTACACCACCCTGTATGCATGCGTACATTTGTGTTAACACAGAGCCACGAGTATGACATTAACACCAAATCGAAATTGTCATTTTGTAGATTTCTATATTATACAGTGGAGTCTCTATATAACAAGTCTCTCTATAACAATAATTCTCTATAACAACATTATTTTTGCAACCCTTCGTGCATGCAAGATACATATTTAATGTTCTATATATATAACAACTTTTCCCTATAACAATATTTTTTCCCTCCCATTCAGACTTGTTATATAGAGACTTCACTGTAACATGATCTAACACGGGGTCAAAGGTCAAGGCTATACAGGACTAATGGAACATCACTCGTCTCTTATAGAACATATACACAAATACTGACATATGGTTTAGAAGCGGTAATATTATTAAAATGGATTAATGGGGGGAATGGGATTTTCCATAGGGATTATCCTTTTTCTTAAGTCATTTTAATCCCAAGGAAACTGGCCTTCTCCCAATCGTGGAAATCGATGACGTCGAAGGAAGAGTCGATGAAGGACTCCATCGTGCCGTACATGTGCAGGGCGACGCCCTTGAGGTCATTGTCTTCGTCTGGATAAATCTAGTATTTTCAATAAAAATTAGTTACATTTCATTGAAAATTCAATTAAATAGCGCGGAATTTGAAAAAATTGGAAATATTTGGATTTTTTTCCACTGTTTATAAATTAAATTCAATAATTGTTGAGTAAAGTATGGAGAGGGAACCTGTTCATGGAAGGTGATGCCTCGATGGATAAGTTCTTTGGAAAAGTGGAGTGTGTGTTGGAAATGAACGGTGCTGTCGGCGGTGCCATGGATGAGGAGGAATTTCTTCCCTTGGAGCTTCTCGATGATCTCCTTCCGACTCAAAGCCGTATGCTCATAGCCCTGGAAATTGTCCGTGTGATTCCGCATCCCCATAAATCTCTCTGTGAAGGCTGTGTCTGCACATCGGAAGATTTCGACGATGCATCGATGTCAGAGGGAAAAATAAGGACACAGTTAGAATTAGTATTGGAAAGGAAAACAGTCAAGAAAAATACTTAGGGTGAATACTGGAAAGGAAAATCTCCAAGTACAATTTAGGAGCAACATTGAAAGGAAAAAGCGTCAAGAAAAATTTGGATAAATAAGTCAAGGAAAGTGTCTACACACATTTATGATTATATTGGAAAGGAAAAGCTTCCAGAAAAAATTTGGATTAACATTGGAAACGTTAAGGATAAAAAAAAAATTAAGATAAATATTGGAAAGGAAAAACGTTAAGAAAAATTTTGCCTAAATATTGGACAGGAAAATCGTCAATACAAATTTAGGATAAATATTGGATAGGAAAATCGTGAAGGAAAATTTAGGAGGAATATTGGAAGGGATAAGCGCCAAGAAAAAAATAGTATCAGTATTGGAGAAAAAGTGTCAATAAAAATTTAGCATAAATACTGGAGAGGAAAAGCGTCAGAAATGTATGCTAAATATTAGAAAAGAAAGGAATCAAGAAAAATTTCGGAATAATCTTGGAAAGAAAAACTGTCAAGAAACATCTATATATAGGATAAATATTCGAAAGAAAAGGCGCCAAGAAAAAATTATGGTAAATATTGGAAAGGAAAAACGTCAATAAAAATTTAGGGTCAAAATTGGAAGGGAAAATCATTAAGAAAAACTTAGGTTCAATTTTGGAAAGGAGAGTGTCAAGGAAAATTTAAGACTAATATTGGAAAAAAAGCGTCAATAAAAATTTAGATATGATATTGAGAAAGAAAATCTTCAAGAAAAATGTACAATAAATAATGGAAAAGAAAAGCGTCAAACAATGTACAATAAAATTGGAAAGTAAAAGAATCAAGAAAAATTTACAATACATATTGGAAAGGAAAAGCGTCAATAAAAATTTAAGGTTAATACTAAAGAGGAAAAGAATAAAAAAAAAATTAAGATGAATATCGGAAAAAAATCGTCAAGCAAAATTTAAAATTGACATTAAAACGGCAATTTACTGTAAAACTCCCAACGAGTTATGGGCGAGACAAAAATGCCACATCGAAACACTTTCTGGTCGTCATCGGCGAGGATGAGGGCTGCGAGGTAGGCTCCGTAATTCCGTCCCCACACCATGACATTGGCGGCGTCGATGAAGCTCAAATTTTTTCTTAGGTAACTGAAATTTTTTTTTGCACAAAATAATTACTTTGATAAACTTAATTTTATTAATGTCTTTATGTCTTCCGCGCTTATTTGCTTTTCAAATTCGGTATAAAAAACGTACTCCATAATCGCAAGATGGTCGTTGACCTCCAAATTGCCTAGTCTCTTATAGACGGAATGCCGGAGACTTTCCCCTTGAAACCCTGTCCCATGACTGTCTATCTCGGCCACAATGAAATTCTTCTTGCTGGTCAAGTACGAGGCCCAGGACAAGCCCCATTTCTCCGTCACTTGCTGCGTTCCAGGACTTCCGGCTCTAAAAAATTCCGGGATTTAAAAAAACAAATGTATTAACCATATTAAAAACTCTTTCATTTTATTTATATAATACCATAGCTTCGGTAAAAGCCAACTTATGATTCGATTACGAAACAATTAGGATATATTCATAATCTTATTTTTGATTGTTTTCATCACATAATTTACACCTGTTTTAAATTACGCCTTCCATTTACAACGCTTTTTGATACGTGTCAAGAAAATGAGTAGATTCTGGGCTCACAATCAATCAGTTACAATGATTTTCTGTCTGTGCTTGTTTGTACAAACATGCTTTCATTGACATTTTTTGGGAATTTACTCCTTTTATTTGTTTATTTGTGTAGAAATATGCTCGGTTTTTTAATTATGCTTTCTATAGATTTTTATAGATGCTTTATTTTGGTGCGGAAATCAGCCTTAAAATATCTAAAACCGATTCATTGATGGCCAAAATACAGGGTATTTAAATACAAGTGTTTGAAATATGTATTTAACATATAATTTTGTAATCAATATTTTGAAATACAGATACATTGTTTTATAAATGTATTTTGTAATTTGATTTAACTATACAAGAAAAATTGTGAAAGGATTTTGTAATTCGAAAGGTCACCAACGTGAAATGTCAATTTGCAATTTGCTGCCTGTACCCTAAAAAAACGAATGAGTACAAATGATGCATATGTATTTTAAATAATTGTATTTGTAGCTTTATATTTTTGTATTAAAAGTACCAAAATACGTATTTAAAAATACATTTATGCAAAAAAATATACCAAAATACGTATTTAAAAATACATTTATGCAAAAAGAATACATTTTTAGTGATGCATTTTATAATCTTTTGGGATAAAATCCAATAATTTGTAATTCCCACTCAAATTCTCCACCAGACTACATTTTTGTGAGCTGTACAGTGGCGTCTCTTTATAACAACATTCGTGTAACAGCATAACGTTAAAAATCGTTACTACGTCAGGAAATTACAGCCGCTGGTGCATAGAAACCATGTTAGGTTTGTCTCCTATATATAACAGCATTATCCAATAATTTCTTATAGCAGCAAAATTTCTCGTTCCGTTGGGGGTTGCTACAACGCAACTCCACAATTAAAAATACTTTGGCATTACGGCATCAATGAAAAACTTTGATATTTTGTACTTAGCGCCTCCGACTGTATTTATACAGTCAATTCTCTCTACAACGGACGGCCTTATAACGGTTTTCGCACTATAACGGTGTTCACAAACCCGCCCGAGGCAATTTCAATGCTAAAAACTTCCTCTATAACGGTTTTTTCGTTATAACGGGGAAGCTCAGAATCCCCGACCAATAAATGTTTTTTGCTATAACGGTTTAGGCCACGCCCTCACACGCTATATCGATTTTTTCAAATTTATCAATCCCCCACCATAAATTCCTTTTTGATATAACGGTTTTTAGGCCACGCCCTCACACGCTATACCGGTTTTTCTGTAATTTCGAATCCCCCGCCATTAAATTCGTTTTATAACGGTTTTTACCGGTTATTTGCTATAGCGGTTTTTTTGGCTGGTTTTTCCTAAGCCGCTGTAGAGAGAATTGACTGTAATGGGAAGTAATGGATTTTGGTCATCTCTGAAAACTAATCAACAACAGTAGACGAAATGCTTTTTTTAAAACAGCGTGTTTCCGATTATTTTTCTTCAGTTTCACAAAAAAAAAACAAAAAAAAAACAAAAAAAAAAACTTACACATGAAGGACGAGCGGGAATTTGAAATCCTCCTCATCCCTTAATCCCGGCGGGAGGAAGAGCCGGACGGGGGCGTGATAGCCGCCCTCTACCGGCACGGAAAAAGTCCTAACCAATGGCAAGCCCATCCCGGCCACTTGTTCCTGGAGCAAAGTATTATTCTGCAGAATCATGATGAGACGTCCGCTGGGGGCGGAGTGAAGGCTGACAGTGGGCACTCCCGCCCCAAGACATTCCCTCACAAAGTACTGGTGATTTGGACTGAATATCACTTGATTGTACAGACATGGCGGGGAGGCCATTGTGGGGGCGGAGTCATTCCATTCCTCCCCCACAAGGTGATTCCTACCCCCCGCCGGACTCCCAGTCAGATTGAAGAGGAAGGGGGCGGAAGGGTCGGAGAGGATGTAATCTGGGGGGTTGGAATAGGACAAATCCCCAGAATCCTCCTCCTCCTGTTCCCTCTCGGACCAAGAGGAATCATTCCGGTCCTTTGATCCCTTCCGAGTCCCGGCGGGACAAGTTAAGCAAAATGGCGGGATGAGCACGGTGGAATTCGAGGATTTCTCCCCCACGCGGAACAAATGGCGCTCCCCGGATCGTCCTCTTGGGGCTGCGATGAAGTATCTGAAGAGAGAACAAATTTGAATTATATTCCTTCATTTTTATAGGAATGGAAACGCCCCGATTTGATCCCAAATTTGTAGTGTGATTCCCTTCTTAGCTCCAATGGGTTCGAAATTTTCAATTCCATCCGATTCATGATGCAAATGATTCGATTCGGTTGGATTCAAGCCCATGAATTTCATCGACTCATGATTTGAACGATCCAAAAATATATTATTGCGGCACATTTTTTTTTATGTTTTCCAAATTTTAAGCATATACAGTCCACTCTCTCTATAAGAGCACCCTATAAAGCAGCAAATGCCCGTTATGGAGAAGAACTGTTATAGAGAACGTGAATTTCTATGTTAACAATTGGAGAAAGGTTTTGAGGGCTGCATTCAAGAGTCCACTATTATAAGGGAGGCTGTTAAAGGGAGAGTCGACTAGTATTGATGTATAATAATTTGCCACTTCAAATAAATGCAATTAATCGTGATATAATTATTTCCTGTTAATTTAAATTGGCTACATACAATATTTTGATGGTTATTGCTCTGCTTCGGAAGAATATCCAAATTTTTTGTATTAAATAATGGATCGAATGAGTGGAATTTCAGTTAAATTTTATAATCCGATTTACTTCTTGAATCGAATTATTTTATTCGATTCGCAGTTTCGAATCGAATCAATTTTTCAAGTACATATTTGCATTGAATCGAAATATTCGATTCAGAATCGAATCCCCACCATTAATACTTTATTTACCTCCCAAATATCAAATATTTTCATTCACTAATTAAATATTAGCGTAACGCTTAATATTGTGTCCACTATTTTGCAACGTTTTTTCTATGTTATTCTTCCGCTATGGCTAAAATAAGGAATTTTGAAGAAAGGATTCTAATACGTAGCAATTTAAGCCATAACCAAAAAAAATATGTCCAAATTGTGTTTGGATTCTACAATTTAATGAATTTGCTGGCCATAATTAACGAATAATATAATCAGGCACTAGTCTTCTTAATTTTGTAGCGTTTACTTTCAGTAACCTTAATTAATGAACTAAATTAATTATAGTTCGCGTACTTCTTGATTATGTGTAGGTTTCGGATTTGAATAAGTGGAAGAATGGAGGGAAATTTGAAAAATGAACCATACATGAACTGGTTGGCTTGGTCCCAGGAAACAATACGAGTGACTTCGTAAGGTCCACGAGTGACGGGGATTTCCTTTCCGGACGCAATATCCACCCAAACGACGTGTTGAAAGAGCCCCGCCTCCCCATCCCTCCAAGGTACTCGCATGAGGCAGGAGGACAAGTCCTGGGAGAACTTGGGAATGTCCAGGAAATCCAACCAGCCGGCTCCCCTCATGCTTACTGAATGTATCTGATAGATTTAAATGCAAAAAAAAAACAATTGTCCAATTTGAAAAACAACACTGAAATATCATTTAAAAATACATATAAATCCATACAATTCTAAATATTACTAGCGCAATTTTTTCTATGGAATTGGGAAGAAATTTAAAAATTTTTGCACTGATGAGTCATTTACCTCTTCGCAGGACCAGGGATTTGGTCGACAGAGACAAACGATGCTGTGAGTTTGCCTCCGATTCATCCAAAGGACCAGCACCGCATCTTCATTTATCCAAGCTCCTCCTCCAAAGTAGTAGTCACTGCGCAAGTTAAATAAATTTTATGAGACAAAGATAACAAATTTGATAAAAAGTTAGATAATAAAATTGATACACAATTTGATAAACAATTTGATGAACAATTTGATAAATATTTTGATAAACAATTTGATGAACAATTTGATAAATATTTTAATAAATAATTCGATAAACAAAATGATGAACAATTTGATAAACAATTTGATAAATAATTTGATAAACAAAATGATAAACAATTTGATAAACAATTTGATAAATAATTTAATAAATAATTTGATAAACAAAATGATAAACAATTTGATAAAACACTTGATAGAAAATTTGAGAAAAAATTTGATAAACAAAATGATAAACAATTTGATCAAACACTTGATAGAAAATTTGAGAAAAAATTTGATAAAAACATTGATAATACAAATAAAATAAATTGTTAAAACAAATTGATAAACAAATTGGTACTAAATTGATAAACAAATTGATACTAAATTGATAAACAAATTGATAAACAAATTGATACAAAATTGATAAACAAATTGATACAAAATTGATAAACAAATGGATACAAAATTGACAAAAATTTGATGCCAAAATTGACAAACAATTGGTGAAATTTGATACAAAAATTGACAAAAAATTGATAAAAATTAATAAAAAATTAATACAAATTAATTGATGAAAATGGATAAAATTAATGCAAATTAATAAAAAATTGATGAAAATGGATAAAATTAATACAAATTAATAAAAAATTGATGAAAATTGATAAAATTGATAAAAAATTGATAAAAAATAAATAATAATTTCCAGGTGACATTTATTACAGGAAATTAATATCCTTTTAAAATACCTCATAAGCGGCGGCGACGGAGTGGGCTTAAGCTTGTGAATGGACTCGACGCCATCTCGTGTTAGCTGAGCTATCCACACAGTCACCCTGGGATTGGCTGTCCCTGTCTGAAATTTACCATTATAAAACGCATCCTCACTTTTAAAAACGTAACCCACCATTATAATTGATTTAATGACATTTGTATTCGCTTTTTAATCCTCTTCTCCATTCCATATTTATTCAAAAAAAGGGATTGTTCCTATTTTTTTAATTTACTGGGGAAAAGGATTTGAAGGCATTGTAGGTGTAATATTCATATTGTCGGAGGATACCTTAGGATAGCGGAGTGTCCGGAGCTTCGGATAGGAGTCTCCGTCCGCGTACCAGGGGAAAACGGACTCTCCCACGGCGGTGTCGTTGAAGCTCGCGTATAAGATCCTTTGGCCGGAAGGGGAAGGCCAAAGGGCTGACTTGGACCGTAGAATTTCCTCTGTGATATTCGACAAAACATACGAAGTTTTTATGAAAAAAACTAAGGTCAAATTTCATTGCAATATTGTTATGTGTACAACTTATATCAATCAGGAAATTTCGTCTCATTTTAAGTACAAATTTTTGTTTCATTTAAACATTTAAACACAATTTTCCCGGCATATGTTAAAATATAAATTTTTACGATATATATATACATTCATAAAAATTTTGTGTATACTTAAATACCCGCATGTTTTATATATGTTTACGAATTTTCTAGCTATGTACTAATATAAATAGTTTCTAGATATATAAATTTTCTATGTAATTACTAATTTTCTCAATATTTATTTTAAGATATTTGAAATTATGTAGTACAAAAATGTTTGCTCCAGGTTAATGAATATGTCCTGGAAAATTGTATATAATTCTTTATATTTTATGGGAAATCGCTATGAATTTTTACTGAATTTGAGTACAAACGGCGTCAAAAATTTAGTTCAAATTTGGCCACAAATTAATTGTGGGAAATTAAATCGCAAGTACCCTTTCAAATTGTCTCGCAAATTAGGCACCAATTTTGTCACAATTTACGTACAAAGTTTGTCACAATTTACGTACAAAGTTTGTCACAATTTATATACAAAGTTTGTCACAATTTATATACAAAGTTTGTCACAATTTATATACAAAGTTTGTCACAATTTAAGTGCAAATTTTGTCACAATTTTAGTACAAATTTTGTCACTATTAAAGTACAAATTGTGACACAATTTAAGTACAAAAACTGTCACAAATTAATTGCAAACTGTGTCGTAAATTAAATACCCAAATTTTGCTGCTAATTAAGTACAAATTTCCCCTGCTAATAAAAATATCTCTGTAATTTATCTAAAACGAATAAATTAAAAAAACTATTGAATAAATGGCATACCTTCATAAAGGAAGTCGGTGACCCCGTTAAAATTGACCCCAGGAATGCCTGAATGTGTGATACGAATGACTCTCGAACGTCTCGGAGCCGGTTTCCAGTAAATATCATTGTTATAAACGAAGAAAAGGGAACTCCCTCTCTGACTCCAAGTGACGTGCTCAAGCTCGGGTTGATCCTCATCTCGATGTGCTTCCGATGCACTTAACGGTACTAAAAATCTTTGACACAAAAGAAAACCCCAAGGTTATATTATACATGTATACATATGCACATCCAAAATTGTCCTACAAACCCATAAAAACAATTTTGGTTAATAAGAGAAGCCCTTTTTGGAGGAACTTACTCGTTCTCTATATCGTAAATGGTATATTTAGCTAGGAAGGAGTAGCTCCTCACGGGGTGGTCGTCATGGGCAATCAAAATAAATTTCCTGTCCTCGGAAACGGAATAGATGTGTGCATTTAGCTGACGCTGCAAACCA
Source organism: Disparrhopalites patrizii (assembly GCA_034698585.1). Classification (NCBI taxonomy): domain Eukaryota; kingdom Metazoa; phylum Arthropoda; class Collembola; order Symphypleona; family Sminthuridae; genus Disparrhopalites; species Disparrhopalites patrizii. The sequence goes on along the minus strand of JAQGBT010004292.1, from coordinate 6,101 downwards.
TCAAAGAGACATTTTAGTACGCAATGAGACATTTCTCTCTATCTCTTTCTCAACCATTTCAGGGAGAAGTTCAATTAATTTCAGCCTCAAACACCAATTGCTGTTCCCCCTAATTTTCTTTCCCCTACAAAGTCCCTCCAAAGTACGGCATAACTTCCCAGCTACCACAAAGAGTGCCTTTAATTACTCACGAAAATGGTGTTGGCAACGAAAGGGCTGACCGTGAGAGTCGTGGCATTGAGCACCGACAGACCGCCCAAGTAATCCCGGAATATCAGTTCAGTGTCTGTAATATAAGGAGGACACAATCACGGATTTTATTTCTACCTCATAGCAGAGCTCGGAACGAATACGAATAATATTCGAATTCGAACGGAAGTTAAACCGAATCGAATCCAGATTTTCTAGCTTCTGTTCAATACGAATCGACTGCGGAACAAGTCAATACCTAAATTGCATCCCAAAACGAATTCAAACCGAATACAAATCTAGAATGAGTATTTGTATGTAAATTCGAATCGAATAAGGATACGGATATTTTTCGAATTTAAAAATCAAGCATTTTTCGAATTTAAAAATCAAACATTTTTCGAATTTAAAAATCAAACATTTTTCGAATTTAAGAATCAAATACAAATCCGAACAAAATATTTTTCGAATTTAGGAATCAAATACAAATGCGAATCGATTATTTTTCGAATTTAAGAGTCGAATAAAAATCTGAATCGAATATTTTTCGAATTTTAAAATCAAATATTTTTCGAATTTAAAAATCAAATACAAATGCGAATCGAATATTTTTCGAACTTAAAAATCAAATATTTTTCGAACTTAAAAATCAAATATTTTTCGAACTTAAAAATCAAATATTTTTCGAATTTAAAAATCAAATACAATTGCGAATAGAATATTTTTCGAATTTAAGAATCAAATACAAGCCCGAATCCAAGATTGTTCGAATTAAAAATTCGAATACAAACCCGAATCGATTATTGTTTAAATATAAAAATCGAATCTAAATCCGAATCGATTATTGTTTAAATATAAAAATCGACTACAAATCCAAATCGAATATAAATCCGAATCGATTATTGTTTAAATATAAAAATCGACTACAAATCCAAATCGAATATAAATCCGAATCAATTATTGTTTAAATATAAAAATCGACTACAAATCCAAATCGAATACAAATCCGAATCAATTATTTTTCCAATTTTAGAACTAAATACGAATAACCGAATATTTTTACAATTTAAGAATCGAGTACAAATCTGAATCGAATATTTTTTGAATTCAAGAATCGAATAAAAACCGAATTTAAATGACGATTGTCGTTCATTTTTCAAATCAAATTCGGAAGCATTATTCGACTCGGAAAATCTATCCGAATCCAAACGGTAGCAATAAAAAAGTCGAATTTCCAAATTCGAATCGAATCCAAGCCAGATCCTAAAAATATTCGATTCGTTCGGAGCTCTGCTCATAGAAGTCTCTTTTATGTTATAATTCCAAAAAAGGGAGGACGCCTTTGGGGCGGAATTTTCCCCTCTCACCCGAAATCCAGGAGCCGTTGAAGGGCGGCGGTTGAAGGAGGCGACTATTGAGGACATCCTCCAAGGTGATCTTCCTCCCTTTCACCCTCGGCCCATCGTCGGGTGGGCGGAGGAGGTAAATGGCAAAGAGGATGAGTCCACACACGGCACAAATCACCAACAAGGCAATTAGCATTCCCTTCCAATTCCTTTGACTCGGCGTCGCTGCCACCAGTTCCTGTGCACAAAAAAAGGAGAATTCCCCTTTTAATTAAGACAGTTTATACACGTCCAAAAAGAGTCAACAACAACAAAGGGAAACCAGACGATTTTCGGGGGGTTTCGGGAGTAATGGAAACCGCTGGGAGATTTCCTCTTTTATCTCTTTCAACCCGCCCCAAAGGAGATGCAAAAGGGGAAGCCAAAGTCAATAGAAGAGACCGTAATTAAAATATCTGTGGTCACATCCGAGACCTTAAGAGAGCTTTTCATTTGGTCATTATGCATTCAATACACAGGCCAGAAGCTGTGTCGGATCGGATTGCCGAGGACATCTCCGGGGAATTAATTTCTCCGGACGCTTTATCTTTACTTTCTCTCGTCGCTTTTGCTTTACTTTCTCCTTCAAAGTTGTTGTATAGCTTTTAGTTCTTTTCTCGCTCCATAGATGGTGACGCTTGCTCAGTTGGTGTCTCCGCACCCGTTAAATTCCTTTACGAATATTACGTGGAGGAAATGGAAAGTCAGGGGATTTATTTATGTTTTGGCTAAGATTTAAAATTTTGAGAACAAAAGCAAATTGGCGGATAGAAGACTTCTGTCTACTCAAGTTGGAGGACACATATGACGACTTAAAAACTTGTACATATATATGTATGTATCCATATGTATGTACAGGGTGGCAAGAAACCACCACGACCTATCTGTATCTGGTGTAGAATTTAATTGCAAATCTAGGAAGTTTTTCGTTATCCAAATCTGACAAAAATTGACCAAGTTATGGCGGTTTTTTCAAAACAAAGTCCAAATCCAAAAAGTTGATTTTTGGAATCCGTTTTTAGGAATATACATTTGTCTCCCATTTTATGTTCCCACGACGATTAAAAATGGAACAAGCGTGTTTCGTGCGCAGAATGTTATTGCGGATCTAGTGAAAAAATTCCATCTTGATCCGATCAAGATTTTAAACGTTATGGCGGTTTTTTCAAAACAAGTTAAAAAATCTGTATTTTTGGCAGAATCGATGCTTGAATTCCGTTTTCAGAAATAAACATTTTACGTTTATGCAAGGATTCAAAACGGGATGAGCGTGTTTTCTGAGCAGAATTTTATTCCAGATCTAACAAAAAAATTTTCACACTAATCCAACAATAATCCACAAAGTTATGGAAATTTTCTGGCACCAAGTTCAAAAAATTAGAATTTTCGAAAAATCCGGGTTTTTTATTTTATTTGTTAAAAGGCATTTTTCTGACACAAAATTGTATCCAGCAAAATAAATGTTATCCGGATCGGACCAAAATTACGGAAGTTATGGCGGTTTTTCAAAAAAAAAAAGTTTAAAAATTAAGTTTTTAGAGACATCAGAGATTTGTAATTTTGTCGGCTAAATTTCAAAGACAAGTGTCGGGTGAATTGAGAAACCAATTTAGGCTAAATTGAGACTACAACTATCGGCTAATTTGAGGCGACAAATATCGGCTGAATTAAAAAGACTTTACTATCGGTTAATTTAAGTAGACAATTGTTGGCTAAATTGAGACGACGACTATTGACTAAATTGAGACGACGATTGTCGGATAAATTGTGACGACAATCGTCGGCTAAATTTAAAGGACAAGCAAATGCTCCCAGATGCATAGTTCCAGCCTGCTTGTAATTCATCCATATGTCAGTGAACGTGAGTATAAACGAAGGTCATCCATCGGCCAACTTGCACCTTCCCCAATACGAATTTGCTCTCACGACCCCCATGCCACCCGTGTTTTATGCAATAACGAACATCTCCATCCCCCCATATTCCTGCCATTACGTGGATCTCCCATAAAAAAAAGGAGGACGTGACGACTCCGTTTGACATTAACTTTCTCCCGGAGAAAATAAAAATAAATACAATAAAAATTTTTTTGTGGGTATACCAAGAAGATGAGTCTCATATATAAACCCGTAAACAGATACGAAAGAGAGGGGGACTGAGACAAAAAATGGAGAGATGATGATTTCACTGTAATAACCGGAGCGAAATGAGAAGAAAGTGGTGGTAATAATGAGATTGAAGGCGCGAGAGGGAAGTCCCATAAAGGTTTACGGTTCAGTGAGGAATGAGAAAAGTGAGGCGGCGGAGGAGATTTTGGGGCAGGACACATTCTGCAGCACAAAGCAATCTCTTCTCTCTCTCTCTCTCTCGCTCTCTCTCTTTCGCTCTCTCTCTGGCTCTCTCTCTCCCAATCTCTCTTTCGCTCTTCGTCTCGCAGATTGCCAAGAGGAGCGCCATGCAATAATCCTCATCATAGAACGTTACATACGGGGAGAAGGTGCCAAAATCCTGGAGGAGAATCCATCCAAGCGAGAGAGAAAGAGCGAGACAGACAGAACAAAAAGCGTCCAAAGCAAGAGTCAACCTTCCCTCGCCTCCCTTTCAATGATTATGAGCCTAATTGTGCCAAACAATTAAATGCCGAGACCTTAATTATTATCATCCTCACCCATTCCTCTCCCGTCTGGGCCTTGATATCTCCGGGCTTTAATATCTCATGAGACAAGTGCAAGGCGTGAGAGGGTGTAAACGGGACAAATATGATAAATACACGGGCAGCAATATGGAAAATAGGGATTTTGTTTTGGAGCTTATCTCATTCATATTATACATATGTATTATACATATGCATAATTATATATACGTGCAATCCTGTTGGTACTTCTCGCCCCAAGACAGAGAATTAAATAGGACACAAAAACCAGGGGAGGAAAGCATGGTAATAAATGAAGAACGGGAAGGAATGCAAGTCTCAAAATTATAGGAAATGGAGGCGAACATATGGACAGGAAAATGAGTCAAGATGGAAAGATGGTATGAAAGAAAGCAAGGAATTGCTGGGTGAGGAAAAGCAAGAGAAAGCAATGCTCAGAAAATGCAATATGAAGCAATATTAAAAGGAAAGTCAAGTAGTAGCAAGAGAAGGGAGGATAAATATAAAGGGAAACAGTATGGAGGCAAAAGAAGTTACAATTAAAATAAACAAACAAATTGTGAAAGTAAATCACAAAAAGAAAGTGAAATATCACAGAAGAGAAAATCATGGAGGCAAAGCACAAAAAGAAAGTAAAATATCCCTGAAAAGAAAATTATGGCGGCAAAGCATAAAAAGAAAGTAAAATATCACAGAAAAAATCATGAATCATGAAGGCAATATACAAAAAGGCTATAAGCCTAAAATTCAAATACAGAGAAGATGCACAAAAAACAAGAAAGCAAGAGAAATACGGAATATAGCAAGAAAAATTAGGATGCTGATATGGAAAGCCAAAAAAAAGTTAATTATAATTATTATTTGCCGGCAGGCAAATTAAAAAGCCAGCAGTATGTATGCATTATGCAGAGGTTACGTCGGCATTTGTTTATACCAACATTTGTTTTTTCATTTGTTCAGTTGTGCTTCCTCTGAATGTTGCCACAGTCGACTCTCTCTATAACAGCACCCTATCTGTACCAGAAAAACGAACTGCTGGTATAGAGAATTAGTTAAAAAAATATGAATATTACATAATTAATATTATTTTCAGGCAAAACATGGATAATTTTCCAAATTCTACCAATATTTACACAATTTGGCGTTAATATTTACATTTTATTGAGAAACAACTAAAATTGTGCTGGTATAGAGTGACGGTGCTGTTACGGAGAAAAATGTAATGTTGAAGGGATACCTGACTTAGGTGCTAATGCTTTTATAGGAAGAAAGTGTTGTTGTAGTGAGAGGAATGTGACCGAGGGAAGAAAATACCCTGCTGTTATAGAGTAACTGCTGTTATAGAGAGTGCTCTTATAGAGAGCGCACTTTACGTGGTAAAGCTGTAGGGGGATTCAGCACTGCTGCTATAGAGGAAAGGTGCTCTTATAGGGAGGGCCGGTATAGGGAGAGTCGACTGAATGGAGAGACTGTACGTATATGGGATAGTGAGAGAAAGTGGATGAAGATGGGAATACAAAGAGGACCTTTCTCTTTGCAAGAGGGAAAAGGTGAGAGATGCAGACCAGAGAGCGGTTTGAGATGGTGAGAAAGAGAGAGAAAGAGAGAGAAGGAGAGAGAGAAGGAGAGAGAGAAAGAGAGAGAGAAACAGAGAGAGAAATAGAGAGAGAGAGAAACAGAGAGAGAGAGAAATAAAAGAGAAAAATACAGAGTGAGCCCAGTGGTCCGAAGATAAGTTGTGAGAGGAAGTAGTAATTTATTTGGGGACAAGTCAAGTAAGAAAGGGAAAAAAGGGTCGTAAGTTGAAGTTGGACGTTGGCCAGGAAATGGCTTTCTCTCTATCTCTTTTTCTCCTTTTCTTTCTCTCTCTCTCTCT
>JAQGBT010004291.1:0-16977 GCA_034698585.1 Disparrhopalites patrizii | reverse complement strand
GTGGTGCTTTTTTTTACGGACGCTTTTTGGATTTCCATACAATTCGTATACTCGGGAGATTTGCTCCAGTGTGGATATGTGGATAATCCGCAACAGTGATTCATAGTTGTCGAAAATCCTGATCAACGCACGGAAGACTAGCCTAAAAAATAAAGTTGCAAATTTAGTGCTGGGAAATCCCATTAAAAAACCAATCGAGAATGGAATCCTCGAAAAAGAGCCAGCTCTTGTACAAATTATTTTTGCGGGGATACAAAAACCCGAATTCCAGTGTGGCCGTCCGAGATCATCCCCCGCATAAGCCGGTCCTCTTTCATTTCAATAAGAAAATGAGCCCCGAGGAGGAGTTGGAACACAGATATAAGGTACAAGATTTTTGGAAGGACAATTGTCATTTTTCATATTAATCCTCTTGTCACGCCTGTTCGAATGTCAGAATCTTTGTAGGACATATATTTTTTAGGACATAATAATTTAACAAGGGGTAATGCAATACGTGAGAAACGTGCTTCTTTCTTTTATGCATGAACATGGGCGTGCTGGTTTCGCAAGTCTCAATTACTTGATTAATTACCCACTGGGCGGGTGTTATTTTAATGGGGCTGTCCATTCAATATTTTTCTTCAGGATGATTACCATCACTATATTATTAATTTCACCATTTTATTTTTCCATTTCATGCGAAGAAAAAGTGTGGAGGAACTTTGATTACTGCGCCACATTTTTTCGGGGAGATGTGCGCATTTTCTATTGATATAATGGTCGTAGCTCTTACCATATTTACGCATTTAGTAAGGGACGACAATCAATGGAGTGAGCAACAAATAAGTTGGTCGAATTAATGCCATTATGAAGTTTTCTTGGTCTCATTCATATGCATTGTTTTTTATTAAATAATGTACACGTGGTTTATATATTTATATTCCTGTTGATGACTAAATTTTTTAATTAGGCAAATAAGAATACTCAGACAACTTAACTCAGACATATGTAACTGGAAGTGAAGGGGAAAGTGAGACGGAATTTGTGGAGAGAAATTATATTGGAATATATAGACATTGATAATTGATAATGGGAGGGAAAATCGAAATGACGTTTCTAAGAAAGGGTTGAGATAGGTCAGGAATGCAGGGTAATTTTAATGCTGATGTTTTGTGTAAACATATAATTTTGATAATTTTTAGTGGTGATGTAATTCGAATAAAACCGAAGAAACGCTTGGATATATAGCAGAAATAAGAAAAAATAGAGTAGCATCGGATGAGATGCATAAATACACGAGGATATAGAAAAAGGGAAACGCAGACAAATTTTGGATAAGAAAGTATACGTCAAACAAAAACTTGGTAAACAAAGCTAGCCAGAGAAAACACCAACCTGGAAGGCACAAAAAAAATGTGGCAAGTGACAAACGAAAGAGATGAAAAGGGAGAAAAGAACGAAAAAGATGCAGGAAGAGAGGAGAAAGGCGAGAGAGAGAGAAATCAAAGAAAAAACGCATCAGGTTTGCAAAAATTTCGTCAAAAAAGACACCGGGGAGACACAAGAATGGCAAAAAAGGAGCCAGAGTTGGAGAGAAAAAAATGAAATAGTCAGAGAGAAAATATTAAGCGAGAGAAAAAGAGACGGAAGGAAAACGAGGGAGAGAGAGATTTTGCATAAAGAAAGACGGAGAGAAAAGAGTAAAAAAAAAAGAAAAGAAAAAAGAATAGAAATAGGGAAAAAGAGACAGCGAGACAGAAAGCAGGCGTAGAAAAAGAGACAGCGAGAGGAAAATCAGCCGGAGAAAAAAGAGACAGCGTGAGAAAATAGAGATCTGCAAAAATATCGCCGACCAACGACCAAAAAAAGTGAAACTAATTGACTAAACTAAAGGTGACAGAGACCAAGTGGCCGAAGAGTAAACGCTTGAGACACGAAGGGAGAAAGTGAACTACGTATAAATGAGAAGGAGACAAATAAAAACACCGAGAGAGAGAGTGAGAGTAAAAATGAAGAAAAAATATGGGTAGAACATATCACGATAAACTTGGAGAAGTGCTAATTGTACTTGTAAGAAAGAGTCCTAAAAAGATCTAGAGAAACCAAATATTTTGGCTGTCGTGCAGGCATGGGAAAATATTGGTGGCACGGTTTTTCGACAAGCATGCATTTAACCAAATAAAAATCTTTTATTTGTTAAATTCCGTATCGACCGCATGGTCGTGCGCCCATATTTATGAATCAACTTACTCCTGTGTGAGAAATTATGTAAAAATAAATTATCAACGCCTTTGCAAATCGTCGGTTTACACGGTGTACACAGTGCTAAATGTATTTAAAATATGCAAGAAATCCCTTTCAATCGTTTGCCGCCAGCCATCCCAAAAGCTATCTCATCATTCTATCTGAAGGATGACAACCCCAAAAAATGAGAAATTGTGACTACTAACAATAAGATAATGTATTATTATGATTATGTCCAGAAACGCCAGCGCAGTCCAGATGAAAACGGAGTGGAGCCTCCAGCTCCAAGCTCTGCCCCAATTGAATTCCTGGAAATCCAGGAGGACAAAGGAGCCTGTTCCTCCTCCCCAATCTCATCCTCCTCCTCCTCCCCGACTTCATCCTCCGACTCCCGACTCTGGCAAGATGAACCTGAGGATAAACTCCTGGATTTGAAATGGAGTTGTGAGACGCTGGACAAGCGACGGAACGTGATTGCGGACTATTTCCAGCGATCCATTCTAAAGCAGAGGCAAGATTGTGAGATTTGTGTCCCAGAAGATGACCAGAGCAATACCTCTCAAGATGAGGAAGAGCGCATCTACGAGAATTTCAATTTCATCCTCCAAGCCGACCCCAAAAACTCACCGTCTCCAGAGCCAATCTACGCCGAGATTTGCAGTGACTCCGAACTCCTCCAGTCAGCCTATGAATTACTGGAGAGGAATTTAGGGGGCGACAAAGACCGGTATGTCCCCCGGGGGCTGGCCAGTGTGGAGGAACTTGAAGAGGAGGACGAGGAGCATTTGTACGAGAACATTGACATCATACGACATGAGATGTTTCTTAAGAAGGAGCAAACGGCTCATCTGAGGCAAGACTATCATGAGGACGAGGATGGAATTCAAGAAGAAGATGTGACCTCCGTGGAGGAACTTGGTAGGTCATACTCATTTTTCTCTAGAATTAGTCACCCAATAAGAATTTACTTGGCTCCCATTACCGCGAATTACCGCGAATTTACTTGGCTTTTATTGGGCTCCCATTACCGCCTTTGGGCTCTGTAATAACACCTTGAAACGCTTATTGCTTTTGATTCACTCATTCAAACTACCAAAAATCTGTGCAGTCGTAGCTAAATGTACTAAATACAACAAAAATGCATACGTACAAGTCCCTCATGAATGTAGGATATCGTGTAAGATAATAATTAATTATAATAATTAGATATCTTCTTATTAAGTTGATATCTTTCTAGGGCTGAGCCATCCATAAAAATCTTCAAAATCCGCAAAATCCAACCTCCGTAAAATTTGTCTTAGTAAAAAAAAAATTTCTTCGGCATCACTGGCTCCTTGCATTTTCAGATAAAAATAATAGATCGTTCATCCCTCATTCATGCTCGACCAGGTGTGTTGAGTGCAATTAGGGCCCTAATACGACTCTCTAGGGCATGTACGGACATTTCCAAAAAAAAATTTACATGGGTGTAAATGGCCGAAAAACGTCAAGATGTTGGGTCATTAATAGCTTTTTTTTCATTTGAGTCATTAAACCCCCATCTGAGAGCCTACTCCCCGTCAAATTAGTGCAACTCCCCATGAATTTCCCTGGGCTCATTCTTCCACGACATGAATGTCATCTCACGAGTTGAATTGACCTAGTAAAATACACTGAAATAAATTTGAAGCCCTGATTTTGCAGTGGCATTGTAGTAAAGGGGCGAAATATATATGCAGAGCAGATGTGAGAGTAAATTATGCAATTTACCCGTCTCAAATATTGTTTGAAAAAAAAAAACTAGTAGCGATAAGTATAATAATTCTTGGTGCACGAAGGAAGATGAAATGATGTCTCTCCCATTTATCACGACGCGGTGGGTTCTTTGGTGTCATCCCTTCCCTTCAGATTTCCCTGTGAGACTCTTCTCATTTCATCTACTATAACCCTTCATGCACATTATTATCGAGAGGGAGGAACACAACAATGTATCCTATTTCCACTGACTCTCCTTAGTTTTTTTTCCTCTTGCAAATTACCCCCCGCTCAGTGTAAAGTGCTCTTAATGCTCAGAATCAAGATAGCTAACAGAAAAAGCAAGCATTTGTCACATGTTTGAGAGAGAGAGAGGGAGAGAAAAATGGTAAGTTTGTCTTCATCAACATCATTGCATGGTGTGTGCACCAAATATCTCCGTGAATCTCAATTGTATATACCTGTATGTACATTATTTACCGGCAGTATTAACTACCAGAGAAACAGAGAGGAGATGACAGCCTCCAAAGTGTACGAAATCAACGAAATGTGTGTGAGAGAGAAAGACTGAAATAAAGTCAGTAGGACCAGGAACTACATGGAATATGGGGGGACTTGACACAATGAGGCTTTTTTTCCTTCTCTGTACTTGTCGTGCATGAATTGTACTCGTGAATTTGAAAGAAGAAAAAAAGGGGTAAAAGAAGGATATCTATATAATATGTTGCAAACAATATAGTCTAAATGCTTGATCTCTTTTAACACAAATTTACAGGTTGAGTAGGGGAGGAGGGGAAAGCAGAGCGGGAGAGAGTAAAGAAGAAAAGAGTTTCCAAAATGGTGTGTATACACCGAGAGCTTCTGGTTGTAATTTGCTTGTAATTTCCATTTACCTCCTAGGAAATCTAGGTTTATGTGGTACTTCCCAACAAAAAAAAATCCTGATTGTAATTTGTAATATTTTTTCTCAAAAAAAAAAAAAAATAAGTAGATATTAGTGGAAATTGTGGAGGGAAAAGAAATAAACGAAATCTGTACTGTCACTGCAAAGCACCAACAACTCATAAGTACTCACGAGACCATTTTAAAGACTTTGTGTGCATTTTTCCTCCCTAAAAAATAAAATCTAGAATATCTTTAACTGCTCCCTGTATTAATGGCTAACCGTAAGGGAACTCCCCGCTCTGTAATACTAAGTTCAGCAACAAGAGAGAGAGAGAAAGAGAGAGAGAGAGAAACAAAGAGATACGAATAAATGTACAAGCATTCGTGCAACCACGAGTATATTTGAGCGAATATAAATTTAAAAAAAAAAGACTATGTGTAAGTACAATGAAAAAAGATGAGAGAGAAAGAAAAAAAACAGTTACGAGAGAGCTAAACGACGTAACACATTCTTGTTATTTGTGTCTCTCTACACTATTGTGGCGGCAGCCAAAAAATAATAATAATACACTGTAGTATATTAGCAAAGTGGGGAGAAAAGTATATTGAACTACATTCTACATGTCCGTTGAAGCTCAAAGCGCCACCATGGTAGTTACAACAATTAAAATGTTTAAGTAAAGCACTGACCACATTTTTAAGGAATAGAAACCGCCACCACTCATTTGGGCATCTTCTTAATGGGGAAGTTGATGTTTGTGGGAACTCTTTCCTCGGCTTTAAAGAGCCAGTATTTGCACATGTGTCGACAGAAATGCGTGTACACACTTCTACGTCCTCACCTATGAATTTTCTCCCGTATTACCATATCCCCTGTAAAAGCATAGAGAAAGAATGATTCATTCTTACAACAATAACATTGTGGACACAGCTGTATTGTGGACACAAGAGGCATATTTAGCAACGCATAAAAAAGGTTCATAAAATCATCTGCAACTTTTTTTTTATACACAGGATGAATGTGTAGCAGGGAATAGTTCCATTTTTTTTTGTTACTTTGCCCTTGTTTCTGTTGCCTTCAACCCTTTATGAACATGTAGCCATTAGGTGACTTTGGACACATTTTGTTCTGTACTCCTTTTTTTTTGGTGGACGGACGTGCATCTTGAGATTAGACTCTAAAAGACATCTTAAAGAGATTACATCATAAGTCTCACCTGCTCTGAGACGGCATAAATCAAAGGGGAAGTACTTATGTGTAAACAAATTGTAAAAATATTGCATATAAATATTCTCATGTATATATACATAACCTAGAAATACAAAGGTAAATCACCAAGATTGGTGAAGGCGAAATAATTAAATGGCCCGGAATAATTCATCCTCTGCGTTTTCGGTTGACCTCCAAATATTCTGTATTAATAATATATCCATATTCGCTTTCACCCAGTCTAAAGCATGGGGCAAGACACATATAATTTCTGTTTAAGTGCCAGGGTGTTCATTCTTGCCTTTATTTCAGAGTAAAAAATTATGGGGGGAAGGGAGGGAAAAATTGGAGAGGAAGGGACAGGAGTCATAATTAAAGAATCAATTGTTCTGTACGAATTTGCACTTCCTCGTCCAAAAGAATGTGAAACCACAAAAATAAATACCGTTGATCCGATGTGAAGCATAATATGTTCATGAATGAGGTCCGGACGAGGTTGAAGTCCCGATAAATTTCCCTTGAGTAATCATCAAATTTTGCTCACTTTTCCCCCGTATTTTATAAGTATTGATTCAAGGGAGGGGAAGTTAACGGGGAATGTCACTTCTCTCCTCAAACGATGGTGTGTAAATGAAAATCAAAGATAACAGTAAGAGTTTTTACGTGCAGTGGTCAATCTTATGGTGAATTGTGAAGCACGTACACTTTTATTGGTGATACAAAAAAAAATCTGTGGGGCCAGAAAGAAATAGAAAGGTAATAGAGAAAGAAGGAAAGAGAGAGATAGAGAAATAAGGAAGAGAAGAATAAATTATGAGGCAAGAAGAAGGCAATCTTTGGAATCTCAACCATTGTTTCTGCTACTTCCAGGCACCCAACGGTACAAGAGAATTGAATCCCTTCCAGATGCCACTGATAAGAACGTACTTCATCTCCTTTGGAAGCCTTATTTTCTTTTTGGGAATAAAATAGAGCCTATATGTATTAGTTTTTCCTCGCTTCTATCCAAAAAAAAAGTTGATTTAATGCCATTGAATGGCAGATATAAAACATGCAGACCAGCAAATTTACAAAACAAAATGGAGGCTTCAACTCACAATTAACCAAAGGATTGCGTATTCTTATACAAGTAGGAAGTTGCATTTTTTTCTCTCTTGTTTATTTGTTTGTAGAAACAATTTTACGCTCTGTTGTTTCCTAAGATGCTTCTCCGCCTCTTACGAACGGGGAATGCTCCATACGAGGACCAAAAGAGGAATGTCATGATGGTGCATCTCCTATAGAATACACATTTATGAACTCTTTTTTTTCTTCATTGTTTTTATGTATGTGTACCTCCTTAGAGCACAATAAAAATTGCAATCACTAGCAAATATTGATTGTGAATCAACTCAGTCTCGTTGACGCAGCGAAAAATCATTTTAAATTCTTGGAGCTCCAAAATATAAATTTTCCTATGTGTTACTTTATCTATACATACATGTAATCCCGAGATTGACGATTTGTTTTTTTTTGCACGTGTTTAACTTTACTACACATGTGTGTACATATGGGGAAGAAAAGGAATGTATAGGGAAGGGAATTCCTACGAAAAAAAAATTAGTTAAACTACTCCTAAATTCACACGTAAACTATGCATACACAAGTGCTACTGCATATAAAAGTGAGTAAATAAAAAATAAAAAAATAAAATGATGTTCCAACAAGTGAGCATAAAAAAATTAATGGGGTTGTGGCAGCCAGGAATTCGCCATTTTTTTTTTGCAAAGTTACGTATACACTATGATTTGACACGCTCAGCAAGCTTTTATTGAATGGGTACACACACACACACGAATTCCTTTGGGAGTATTTATAATTTGCTTCCTCTTACATAGTATACATGCATACATGGAAGAGCAATTGACCTAAAGTAATTTCTGTCTATAATATATATGGGTATATATCTATAAAAATATAAATAAGGGAGGAGGGGAAATCATCATAAAAGACCTACCCTACGGAGAGAAGGATGGGGTGATTTTTTTATTTTATTTTTTTTTACTCTCCTGCTTCTTCATATGAGCTCAATAATAAAGACCAGCCAGTGCTGCCGTAAAGCCACAAGTCCCTTCTCCCGTGCATTAGCGTCGGTTAATAAATTTTTTTCCCAATCATCACTCAACCTATGTATCTATTATGGAAGAAGAAGTCAAAGAATGAATAAAGTATATCTTGAGATACTTTGAAATCTTGGTAAACTTTTTTTAAATTCCATTTTCCTAATTTTTTTCTATTTTTTTTTTTGCCATCACAGTCTACGGTTTACGTGCTGTAATTGCGTACTTTATGTATTTACGATTGCATGTCGTAGAAATATTTGTAGGTGGGAAAGTGTATGTTCCTATTTGTTGTGATTGCTTCAGATTTATTTGGTACGCAACTGAGAGTATTTATTAAGGACACGGAACATATTCACACATTGGTACTGTAGTTAGTAAAGAGAATTAGTGGAATGTAATGGGGATTAGTTGTAATGGAGATTAGCCGTAATGGAGATTGCTGAAAACCTAGAGGATTTTTTAAGGGTGTATATAGTAGGTGCGATTGTATTTATACTATTACCTCTCTCTTTCATTAGAACAGTGTGATTTACTCCTGCGTGGTATGACTTGATTTTTTTCTGGTTAATATTACAACATATCGTTCGTCAACACTAGCCGGATCATTTAGTTGATTTTTAGCACGGGGAAATATGATGGTATAATTGAACAATATGACGTGCTGGCGACACGCCTAAATGATTAGAGAATAACATTTTTATTATACGCTACGAACACGTCTCTCGTTCTCCCTTTTTTCTCCTCATGTTTGTCTGATCGGAAAAATATGTCTTGAGACATTTTTTGTGTTTAATTCTTTTTTTCTCTATCTATATGTTCAGTTTTGTCTGTCCCTTTTCCTCTGACTGTCTCGGGCGCTCTTTGCTTCTAACTTTTTTTTGGCCTTTTCATTTCTTCATCTATATCTTGCTCTCTCTGCTTCTCGCCCTCCTTCCTGTCATTCTCTCTTTTCCTCTCTCTCTCTCTATCTTTCTCTCCCTCTTTCTCTTTTGTTTCTCTCCATCTTTCTCTTTTGTATTCTCTCCATCTTTCTCTTTTGTTTTCTCTCTTTCTCTTTTGTTTTCGCTCTCTTTCTCTTTTGTTTTTTCTCTCTTTTGTTTCCTCTCTCTTTTTTCTCTTTTGTTTCCTCTCTCTTTTTTCTCTTTTGATTTCACTCTCTTTTGTTTCCTCTCTCTTTTCCCTCTTTTGTTTCCTCTCTGTTTTTTCTCTTTTGTTTTCTCTCTCTTTTGTTTTCTCTCTCTTTTGTTTCCTCTCTCTTTTTTCTCTTTTGTTTTCTCTCTTTCTCTTTATTTTTTTCTCTCTCTCCTCCTCTTTTGTTTTTTCTCTTTCTCTTTGGTTTTTTCTCTCTCTCTTTCTCTTTTGTTTTCCCGCTCTTTATTTTTTGTTTTCGCTCTCTCTCTGGTCTGCTCTCTCTCTCTCTTTCCTTTTCGTTTTCTATCTATTTCTCTTTCCTTTTCTTTCTTTTCTTCATCTACCCCGTTTTTTTCCCCCTTGCCTCTTTTATCTACACTCCTTCATCTCTCTGTCTCTGTCTTTCTCGCTCCGTCTTTCCTCGATCTCCTTCCTCTCTCTCTCTCTCTCTCTCTTTAATTTTTTGCCTTTCTCTCTCTCCGTCTCTAATTGGTTATACTTCTGCGGCCCTCTATTTTATCGTTGAGCATCTGTCTCTCTCTCTCCTTCCTTCGCTCTCCGCTAACAGCTCTTCTGCCTGACCTGAATACATAAAATATAGAATTTGTATTAACGCATTTGCGTATATATTAGTACATTATAATGATTACATGCGCATAAACTTTGTGAGAAAAGGAGACAAAAAAAGAAAATACACGCACGCACACGCAAAATACATTAAAGATTAATCCGCAAAACGGTATCCTATGTGTGTTTATGTATGTGTGTGGGAAATTGTGTGAAGGTTGAAGAATCATTTAGAATAGGTGAAAAATATGGGTCTGGTCCCCTTATCATGTATATTTACAGACTATGTAAATAGAAAAAAAATAATCGGGTGAAGAGAGATAAATTTGAGGCAAATTTTGCCACCACATGGGCTATAAATCTTACTACAAGAGGCTTTTAAAGTTTTTTTCCTTCTCACACCAATGTTGAAGAGTTAAATGGACGCTTCATGCTTTTCTTGCAAACATTTTTTGAAAGCATGCAATCGGGATATGTGTACGTGAGTATGAACGTATGCAGTGGGCTCATGTAAACATTCTTGGAGGTATTTTGAAGATATAATAATTAGTCAATAATTATTGGTGGATTTTCTCACCCCACATTTCAAGTCACTCGTTTATTCCACATCATCTGCTTTTCCTTCCTCGTCGGCCACTTGAAATAAAAATATAGGTTGGGGAAGAAATGAGGCTAAAGAGACGGAGCCGTATTTACTTTCCTTCCTATATGCATAAAGACATGACAAACAAAGGTTGCTCGGCTTCGTTTTAAACAACTTTTTTTTACCATCTTAAAATGCCTCGTCCAAGTTTGAGGAGCATAACCGTACGTAAGAAACGTTTCCAATCTGATAGTTCATCGTAATCATTAGTCAGGTGGATTCAATTTATTACAGATCGTGCTGCCTTTTAACTCGGCATCAGATCATAGATTTAGCCGGTGAGTAAAGGATCAAGAATCACAACAATCATTATTGAGGACTTTTATGAAGTGTTAGATTTCTCGGATATTTTTCAATTCTTTGAAACTAATATAAATCTGATTTCAAACTTCCATTGTACTTTAATCTCTCGGAAAAAATTCCTTTAAATAAGTACATTCAGAACAGTGGATACTGTCAGGATACAAGCCGTACATTTTTTTAAGGTCGCAGCATCTACCAGGGCAAGGTCGGGATGTGATAAGAGCATTTTTGTGATAGAAAGTATGTCTATGCAAGTATATTATATAAAATTGAATGTTTTAATTGTTTAAGTGCTTAATTAAAGCACTTACACTTTGGTTGAATGAAAAAACCTGTCAAAAAATTGTGTAACAATGATCACAGATGTCGTTTAGAGTCTATAAATTGCTTTAGCCAACAAAATAAACGCTGTAGAATATTCACACTCTCCTGATCATAATGAGACTCTCGTCAGTCAAAAGGTTAAAGAGGTGATAAGCCGTGCAAAAAGCGTATCATGAGTAAAAGTCCGACTGATTGTACGCTCACACGAAACAACACATGCACAAACAAAGATTAGTTTGCCAGAAAAGTTCATCATTAAATTCCGATATGACTTGCTCATTGTTTTTTTTTGAAGAAGAAGATTTTTTTCATAGTGAAAGTTTTAAAAATAGGAGTTATACAGTGACCATGATGTCCTGTTGACAGTCAAGTGGCTTGCAGATAATGAACTTGTAAAAAAATGTATTCAAAGGCTTTTTTATTTTATTATTGTATTTATAAACTACCACGAAATCTCTCGCATTCCCCCCGGCTCTCCTGCTTTCATATGCATTTCTCAGTATTTTTCCTCTTTCCTTCATCCGGGCTGACGATGTACACTAATGGACGCATTAAAATGAATATTTGAATTGTTTATCTTTTCCTCGTCTTTCAAATATGCTCATATGTAGGTTGCATCACGAACATATGTATGTATGTTTGTGTCTAATTTAATTATCAATATTACTGTGGTTTTGTGACGCCAGTTATTATATGGGGAATGAAAAGGTACAAGGCTAATTAAATAGCCCATCGTTGCAGTTGATTGAAATCGTAATCAGAGCAATTTGGAGCAATATAAAATTTTTATAAGTAAATTATATTTTTCCATTTATTAAAGCATCTACACCGCTTTCCTTTTTCCCCTCCATTTACCGCCACAGCTCAGAGTGTGCTTATTCCCCCTATCAAGTTCTCCTAAAAGTACTGTTAAGGCAAGGTAAATTATGACGTAATTATATTAGTGCAGGTTTGTCTTCAGGCAGTTTTTTTTGTAGTAATCATTTTCCACTACAAAATTTCCTTGTAAGGGATATTTACTTTCGTAAGCTTTATTATGTGTATATACATATCTGTATCTGCACGTGCTGTACACCGTCTGTTAGTTTTTACTAGAAACTGACACCCGCTTTGCGGACGTCAGTTTCTGGCGTGCATTGAAACATTGAAATTACAAAATACTACCGAAAACAATATTTGTAAAACAAATATTTGTAAACATTTGTAGATAATTTAAACACAAATTGCAAAAATGCATTTTAAGTAGTATTTCAAATAATTTCATTAATACCATATATTTGGCCTGCTCTGTAATTAGAACAGTATACTGTAGAAAAATTTCCTGCATTTTAACCACAAAAGGCAAAATTAATAATTAATTACCACAGGAATTTTACAATTAATTCAGAAAATTCCATTCACCGTTCACGCCCGTACAAACTATTACAATAATCTTTATTTCTGATTTACCAGATAGTAATTGTGGACGGTTGCAGAAAGTTCGGTAGTTTCGACTCAATAACTGAATTTTTAATGCGTAATTACTCCGAAAACGTTTATTATTTTGAAGTAATGTTTTTTTCACGGTAGGCAGATTCTTACTTACTTGTTACTGATTACTGACTGACTGACATCGCTAAGCTGTAATATTATATAGATTTCCCTTTAAAAAAATAATTGCCTCAAGGAGCAATATTGCATTGGGGTTAATACAGACTGAACGAATTTTCCTTTTCGAAGAAAATCTCAACATTGCCTTAATTAATATTACAACTGAAAAAAAAACTTTCCAATGTCCATATTGTTTATGCCTTGTTGGCCACACTAATTTTTTGAACTGTGTATTACAAATTTGATTTATTCGTGAAACAAAATTCTGTAAACTTAGTCAGTACATTACATGTGTGTAATGCTAATTGTTAAGAATGCCGTATGGCTTATTGGATGTAAGGCATACTCACTTTGCCACTCATGAGGGCTGAGTCATTTGGAAGGACAACCAAAAATAGGGGAAAAGGATATGCATTTTCCACAAGTTTTTTATGTCCAAAAATAACGTGCCAAAAATTACCGTGAAAATGGTAGTTTTTTTGCACTAAATTGAATTATTACAAGCTCACATACATACATAGTCATGTATCACATAAGCATGGTGCATTTCCTCCATCCGTAAGCCTTTTTTTTTGGTTGCCACACACCATTGTCAATGGTTGCGTTGATTACGAAATGAAGCTGAAACCCTTTTTTTTATTAAATGCATGTCCACTTGCATATAAGCATGTTCATATGCATACATATACAAATTGTTGTGCACTGATTGTGAAGTGAACCGCTTGGATGAATTAGCTGAAAAAAAAACTGAGTACTACCACACTCATAATAGGAATGGAAGCAATAATGAAGGTGGCCGAGTTTTTTTTTGTCATCAATTTTTTTATATAGACATATATTTTCAGTGTATTCAAACGGTAGTGACTAAAAGTACTTCAGGCAAATGCTACGGGATTCTTTATGGACGGAGAAAATTCAAGATTTATTGCCAAAAAGTGCATGATGTGCCCCGGCTCCACCCAACGTTCTTCTGGGTGTATACATCTGTATGTACATTAGACATATGCATGTATACAGGGGGAATTACATACAAATGTGTGTACCTGTGTAATCAAATATTTTTTATGGACTTTGTCCCAGCAAAAAACGTTGGATCCTGTAAAGAAGGAGTTTTTTTTTTAAATAACTGAAACCGATCATTACAAAGTGTTCCGACTGTATTTTGAAGGTTTACTGTGCACATTTTTTGAACATATTTTTGAAAGTTGTGTCGGTAAAAGGAAAGGACAATAAGAAGAAACAGGTGAGGGGCTCAAAAATGATACTTGTTTTCCTCATACACACATATGCAACGGTACGCATTTTTTTAAACTCATGTGTACATCCCTCTTTGTTTGGGACTGTTATCATAAGACGAAAAAAAAGGACTTTCTCATCGTCCCTTGTTTATTTTGTTTTGTTTCTCTACATACACAAGGATAAAAGTGGAGAAAAGATGATTAGGGACAGGTAAATACGTTCATAGCTGGCAAGTGCACGGTCTTGGGTATGCGTTATTAACCAAGTTGGACTGTTTTTTTTTCTGGGTATAGAATATAATGCAAAAGTAAAGAAGAAGGAATAATATGAGGGGGGAAAGCATTCTCAGCTACACTCTTCTGATATTAAGCATTAAAGAGACATCATTTGTCACAGTCATGCTACCTAACACTTACAAAGTACTTGACAAACTTGTCAATTTTTCTGTCTTGTCACAAAATAAATGCTGGGTAAAAAAAAATGCTATTTAGAAACATGAAACTTGTCGATACCTTTCTGTTACACTGTGTATATGTGCATAATACAAATTATTTTTTGTTGCTACCGTCATTAATTCCTGAGAAAAGGGATAATATACCAAATACAAATTTCTCCTTAAATGGCCAAATCTTAGTTGAGGTTCTGTCAACTGAGAGAAATTTCACAGATTTCTACAAAAGTTCATTAATAATTTTGCTTTCAGTAATTTTTATTTCAAGATTTCTGTAGAATCAAAAAAAAATTGGGTTAGCATAATTATATATATTTTTTATTTTGGAGAGTTTGAGCAATGCTCACAATAGACTATATTCCTTTATTGGTTACCGAATTTTTTTTTTTGACGTTGTCACCTACAAATTGGTATCGAGTGGCAACATTAAATCAGTATAGGTACATATTTGAGGTGTATTAATTTGTGTGTTATTTTTTCTTTGCCAAACTTCAATGTAACAAAGTCAAGACTTATATTTATGGTGGTTGACAAGGATTGAAGGGAAAATGAAACAAGTCCCTTGTTTTTTGTCAGTCATAAATAAAAGGAGGAATTTTTCTCAAATCTAACCCTTTCTTGCCTTTCACAGGCTCTATTGTGAGCTATTGTTGGGATGAAATCTATTCTTATTAAATCTATGTCCGTCCGCGCGAAAGAATGGCGTGTGGACAAGTGCGGTTTTTATTTAGTCTTTCATTATACCTAATGAGTTTGTGTGGGTTAGAAGATGGGATTGACGCCAATGGCCTAAGTGGCTATCACATTATGTATAATATCATAATTCATTTTGTGGTCAGTTTTTAAAATAGGAATTATATATTGTTGGGGAATAATACAAAAAAAAACAAGATGTAATAATACATGAAATAATGGCGAGTGTTTATAAACAGAACCGTATGAGCGGGGAGAATTACCCAGACCGTGTAAATGCAAAAGAGGAACAAACCAGGGATAAAATAACAAGCTCTGTTTTTAAGCTTCAGTGCAACTCCTACTGTAATATTGTATTGAACATAGCCCCCCAAAAAAAAAACTAAAAAAAAAACTATACACAAGTATTGTCACAGGCCGTGGCTTCGATGAAAAAAACATGGTTATAACGAAATAATCATAATCATAATGGAAGAGAAATAACTGCATCTTTTCCTCTGCTTCCGCCAGGCAAATTAGAGCAGTTCAAGTACGGTGAAGTACACCCTCAGTCCTGTGGCAAGGGAAATTTTGGGAATGAGCACTACCAACTTTTAGTTACAAGGACATTTTTAACAAATGCATTTCTACAACGTTGTTTTTTTTTTGCAATAATACGCAGCAACAATGACAACCCAAATATTTATAGGGATGGTTGCAAACGGAATTTTTGAAGGGTTGGTAATAATGTTGCTATTTCTTTGTTGTCTCTATTCACCATTGGCAATTCAATTTATTGGGCTTTTTGTTCCAAAGGCCTTATCCGCCCATTAAATGTCTCATTTGAAAAGCTTTATTAAGCTTTTTATTCGATCAAAAGGCAAGGTAACAATCTATGAGGAATTAAAAAAACAAAGGTGAATGAATCCTTTTTGTTAAAGTCAAAACAAACACGAGTATAGGGGTCGGGAATCAGAGGAAGGGGAGAGACAACTGGGGTGACTTGATGGATTCGAAACGAGATGAAAGGGAAGGATGACAGACAAAGGTGGAAAAAGCAGGAGTGCAGAGTAGAAGACGGCACAGCCTGCGTAACAGAGGAGAAACAAGATGGATGGAATGTCACATAAGACAGATGAAGCGAGAGAGAAAGAAAGAGATAAAAAAGGGCAAAGAGGAAAAATTAAATGAATAGAAAGATATACGAACACAAAAACTCGGGGAATTTAAGGACCACGAGGACAGAGAAAAAAAAGTCAGAGTAAGTAAGGTGTAGAAAGAACGATAGGAAAGGTGGGATAACCAAGAAAACACGAGAAAAAAGGGGTGAGAAAAAAATTTGGTTCAGAGAGAAGGGAGAAAGAAGGGAGGAGTGTGGGAGAAAGAAAACGATAGTGAAGCAAATGCGAAAGACAGAAACCGGAAGAGACGGAAATATGAAAGAGAAAGAAAGAACAAAGACCGAGCCAAAGAAAGGGAGAAAAAAGGCAGATAGCAGAAAGAAAGAAATACAACAACCATTAAGAAAAAGAGAGTACAGAGAGAGACTGAACGAAAGGGAGAGAAAAACAGAAAAAAAGACGGAGAGAGAAAAAAACATGAAGACAAAGAGTGTACAGAGAGAAACAAAGAAACGGAGAGAAAAAAGAAAGACGGAGAGAGAAAACATGAAGAAAAAGAGAGTACAGAGAGAAACAGAGAGAAAAAAGAAAGACCAGAGAGAGAAAACATGAAGAAAAAGAAAGACCAGAGAGAGAAAACATGAAGAAAAAAAGAGTACAGAGAGAAACAAAGAAACGGAGAGAGAAAACATGAAGAAAAAGAGAGTACAGAGAGAAACAAAGAAACGGAGAGAGAAAACATGAAGAAAAAGAGAGTACAGAGAGAAACAAAGAAACGG
>JAQGBT010004290.1:0-16979 GCA_034698585.1 Disparrhopalites patrizii | reverse complement strand
TCTCTGTTTTTCTTTTTTAGTTTTCTCGTTTTCTCTTCTTCTCTTTTAATTCTCTGTTTTTCTTGTTTAGTTTTCTCTTCTTCTCTTTTAATTCTCTGTTTTTCTTTTTTAGTTTTCTCGTTTTCTCTTCTTCTCTTTTAATTCTCTCTTTTTCTTTTTTAATTTTCTCTTTTATTTCTTTCTTTTTCTCGTTTAGTCCTCTCTTTTTCTCCTTTATTTCTTTCTTTTTCTCGTTTAGTCTTTAATTATTCTCCTTTATTTATTTCTTTTTCTCGTTTAGTCTTCTCTTTTTCTTCTTTCATTTTCTCTCTTACTTTTTATTTTTTATTTTCTCTTTTTCTCTTTTATTGTTTTCTTTTTCTCGTTTAGTCTTCTCTTTTTCCCCTTTAATTTTCTCTGTTAATTTTTCATTTTCTCTTTTAATTCTCTCTCTTTTTTCTTTTCATAGTTTCTCGCTTAGTTTTCTCGTTTTGCCTCATATTTCTCTCTCTTAATTGTCTCTTGTTCTGTCTTAATTTTCATCTTTTCTCTCTTAACTTTCTCTTTTACTTTCTTAAATTGTTCCCTCCTCATTTAATTGTCTCTTTTTCTCAATTTTCTTTTTTTCTGTTTCTTCTTCTATTTTGGTTTCTCGTTTCCCCTTTATTTTGGTTGTGTTGATTTTTGCTTTATTACTTTTTTCTCTCTTTTGGTTTCTCATTGTCGGTCCATATTTTCCCCTCTGATTTTTGCTTCATGTGTATATGCCTTAATTTGATCCTTTTTACCTTGGGTTTCTCTTTCTTAATTTCCCTGTCTTGATTTTCAGATTTAAGTCTCTTAATTTGCTCCTTTTGTTCTAGTTTTTCTCGTCTAATTTTCTTTGTCTCTCTCCTAAATGTTGCTTTCTCTCATAAACGTCTCTTATTTTTCCGGATGCATTTCCATATCGTTGCGAAGGAAAAGACCGTCTCCCTTCTACCATTGAAACTTCCCCCGTTTCCTCCCAAGCCACCGTCCTTTGTCTTTCTCCCTCGTGCCCGCCATAAAGATTTCATGATTGATCAATGGCCCCCCTCACCACATATTATTGTGTCTTGGGTGTTGGTTCTCATATGTCTGTATTTGCTTTGTAAATTTATCTCCATGTGGCCACAATTCTCCCTCTTCCCCCTCCCTCCAAAAAAGGGCGACAGCGTCTCCCTGTCTCCTCCTCGCCCTCTTCCGCTCCCACCCCGAAAAAGGATCCCAGTCCCCTCCAAAAATCACATTGTGTTTAGAAACCAAAACTTAAAAAGCCGCTGCCCACAACAATTGCCTTGGAAGAGATAAAAGCCGGGGAAGATGACAAAACCGTGTGAATAAGAGGAGATTTGCCTCTAAACTAATAAATTGCATCTGACGCCAGTGTACATAAATTATAAGAGGGAAAGCAAAAAATGGGGATCAATTCCAGGGAAATTTCTATGGATGGTCTCAATTGCAGTTGGGAATTGTTTGGGAGAGAAAGTCAGAGAGAGAGCGAGAGAGAGGAAGAGAGAGAGAGACAGAGAGGAAGAAGAGAAAAGTGCGTCGGGAATTGAAATGATGGGCTGAATGGCTTCTCAAGCCAAGGGAGACAATTCCCATTAAAAAGGAAATGGATGTCATAGCCTCAGACTTTCCTTTTGATTCCCATTGATTCTCCCTCCTATCTCTCTTTTCAAAAAAAAAATCCTCTTTTTTTCTTCCCACTTGTGTTTAACGACCTAAGCCATTTTAGATTTCCCCCCCTACAAATGATCTCGTTATAATAAGTTGTACCAGACCAGAAAAAACGCTCTCATTATCAAGTCCTTCCATTTGCCCGGGAATCTTCTCATTATTAAACGCTTTCCAGACATTTTCGAAATCGGAAGAAACCTTCCATCATGTGCCCCTTATTGATCTGCGGGAATTCGTGTGTGAAGAGGGGGAAAAATCCTTCAATTTCCTTTCTATTCCATAAAAGGGATGATACGGAGTTTTTTTTTTTTTTTACAAAAATAACCCCACTTGAGACGTAAGAAATCTGGGCTTGAGATGGGAAAGGGTTAGAGTCCTTGTAAGAAACATTCCTGGCGGAGAATGACAATTTAATTTGTTTATTGGGGACAATGGGACAGATCTAGTCTCTATTTTTCCTATTTTTCCTTGTTGAGGCGTTTTTTTTAGCGGACGAAAAACGTCACGGGTTTTATCCATTTAAAAAAAAATCGTCTGGAGCGAAGTGGGAAGACATTGAATAAAGGGCCTCTCCCTCCTCTGGAACGGCAATATGGCACGTGGTTCGGACTGGCAGACAAAAGCCAGGGAGTAAAACATTCCGGGAAGGACGACAAAGGATGGCGGATGATAATAAAAACAAATTCTCCATGGAGCTCCAGAAGTGAGGGGGGAAATGGTGCCAAAAAGACGGGAGATTGTACATGTACACTTCCAGGAAAATGCATGGAGTGAGAAGGAAAAAATCCCCGAGAGGTGGAGGGAAATTCAAAAAAAAAAAAGAATGTACACGAAAGGGACAATTTGCATTGCATTGGAAATTATATTACAAGAGACTGCCAAACGGGGATTTTTGAAGATACATATTATGGACGTGCATCCGCAGTCTTTCCTCCTTTGTATCCTACACGCTTGTGTGGAAATACGGAAATTCTATGGTTGCTTTTGGAAAGGAAAACATGCCGAAATATTTTCGTTACACGCCACAGCAAGAAGACAAAAACGGGCAAGGAAAACAGTAAAAAGGGAAGGAAGTCAGAAAAAATGACTAACTACAAAAATAAATAGCAAACAGTCAAAGAGGAAATGAGAATAACCAAATTAAAATAAGAACGGAAGAGAGGAAAAGGCGAAATACGGCCAATTAGCTATAAGGAAAGCTGCAGCGAGAAAATAACAAAGAAAATACGAAGAGAAAATAAATAAAAAATTAACAAATAAAATACGAAGAGAAAACAAATAAAAAATTAACAAATAAAATACGAAGAGAAAACAAATTAAAATCGTAAAATAAAATACGAAGAGGAAACAAATTAAAAATCGTAAAATAAAATACGAAGAGGAAACAAATTAAAAACCGTAAAATAAAATACGAAGAGAAAACAAATTAAAAATCGTAAAATAAAACCAAGGAAAACAGAAAGTTATAGAGACAAAAACAGGGAAACATTTTGGAGAAAACAGCAGATTAAAGTTCGAGGAAAAATTAGTCAAATAAACACGTAGCAAAAACAGCATAATCCGAGAAATGAAAAAGTCTCGAGAAATAAATAATAGAAAACAACTAAGTAAACGTGTAGTAATTTTGCTCAAGGAAAACGCTAAAGCATAGCCAAGACCAAGGTAAAGCAAAGGGATAATTCCAAAGAGAAAATTCAAAGCAAGAGATTCAAAACAAAATCTGTAAAGTGCGGGTTAAAAAAAGTATAATTACAATACAAAACAACAGATCCACCTCAAAAAAACGTTAAACATGCCATACAAAAATAAAAGTAGAATAAAACAAGGAATCCGTCCGTGTTGGTAGAATAAAGGAGATTTCCAAAGAGTTGGAAAAAAAAGAGATTGCCATGTGTTTGGGAGGTAGAATTGTGACAAGGGAGAGGGAAGGGAGGAAAGAACGGCAACATTTACTCTCACTTTGGCCCGTATTGAGTTTTCCCTTCTTTCCCCTCTTTCCTCGCTTTCCTCTCTTTCCCCCTCTCACTCCGCCTGGCAAAGACTTATCTTTTATACTTTCCATGAAACTCCAAACTGTACAAGGGGGAGATAGTGGATAGCGTGGAAGGAGAGAGAGAGAGAGAAAATGAAAGAGAGAGAGAGAGAGAGAGAAACGCTAGTGAGAGAAAAGAGAGAGAGAGAAACGCCAAAGAGGGAAAAGTGAGAGCAAGCCAGAGAGAGAGAGAGAGAAGAGATAGAGAGAGACAGAGGGAAAGGTGGCATAGTCGTCAACTCCAAAATTCTACTGCTACACTGCCACATTTGGTGCCCGTGGAAAGGGGGGATTTTCTCCTCTGTCTCTCTCTTTCACTCTCTCTCTCTCTCTCTCCTGCACTCGCTCTCTCTCGCTCTCCCTCTCTGTATTCCATGTGTGTAGGAGCACACATATGTGCATAGCGCGTTGGGGGAAAAACTTGACTCTGCCTTTCGGTCTTCGGCTTTCGCCTTTCTCTCGCTCTCCAGCATTCTCTCCAGAAATTCCCCTTGTTTATTCCAGCACACCACGCGGCAGCAGGAGCATTACACGGCTCTCTCTTCCTCCTAGTGCCTAAGGAAGAAGGTCCAAGATAGAAAGAGAGAGAGGAGAGAGAGAGAGAGAGAGAGAGAGAGTGAGAGAGAAAATATGTAAAAAGAGACTATAGGTATATATCTCTTTCTCTTTCCCCTCATAAAGAGTCCTCCTCCGTCTTTTTGAACTCTTAAGCTTGTGAAGGAAGGAGGAGAGGACAGAGAAAGAGTGGAGCAGGAGCCAGGAAAAGCCTTGTCGTCTTCCCTCTCCGTCCCCCTTGTCCATGGAGGCGGCTGTTTTGGACTTGTCAAGGCAAAAAAGAAATTGTTTCATTACAACGAGGAAATCGAGGAAAAGTTGAGACAAGTCAAGGGACGAAAGGGAAATTAGGGGGAAAAGAGACATTTTTTTCTTCTCCATCTTTTTCCACATATTTCTCTCCGCCTCCGTCTTTTGTGGACATTTCTTGGAGCAAGTTGAATATGGAGTGAAATTGTTTGGGAAAAATAGGGGGAAGTGCCAGTGTTTGTGAACTTTTTTTTTTTTGGTGTTGTTGTTTTTTTTTATATAAATAAATCACATAATCAACAAGGGGAAGTCTACCTCTTCTTTATCTACATTTCTTCCCAGGCAAAGGAAAAAAAGGAACCTGATATTTTTCAGAGACAAATACCTCTTTTTCCTGGAGGAGAATAAAAAGTTTTGGGATAGGAGGAAACTTTCTCCAAAAACAGAAGTGACAATTATTTTGTGGAAGTGTTTCTTTTTTTGGGGGAGCGAGAGACGCTGAGGGAAGCGAACCGGCACAAGACGGAACTTTTTCTCCTTTACGTGTGGCTTAATTGGAATGAGATTGGGGAGGCTTAAGCGTCTTTCTCCGTCTTTTGATCCCGGAGATGATCAGGGGGATTCCCCCATTTCAGCCTTTCCTCCGTCAACCTAAGAAGAACATAATTCCTTCTCTTTTTTCAACCACAACAGAGACGGGCAAATTCCTGGAAAAATTCCTGGAAAAATTGTTCACCGAAGAAAATCCTTCGAATTAGTTCAAATATTACATTTTGCGGGAATTAATTTGACAAAATAAACTACAAAAATTGGTTCAAAATTAAACAATTAAATTATTAAATTAAATTTTCCCGGAAAAGAAATAATTGCAGAAAAAGATGCAAGGATAAGCATTGTACAAGGAGAATGTGAGAAATCTCCTGAAAGAGTTTTTCCTGGAAACTGCCGAATTTCCAACAAAAAACGAAAAATTCTCCAGGAATCTCGACAAAATTCTTGTCCAGAATTATAAATTTGTAAACGGGAAATGTTTGGAGAAAAGTGAATTAATTTTTTATTAAGAGGATGCTCAAAATCGACAAGAATTGGAAAAAAACAACAAAAAGAATTTGTGGAAGATGTTGAAGATTAAAAAGTCCGAAGAGAAAGTGAAAATTCTCGGGGAAAAGTGAAAGTCAGAAGAGAATGTGAGCGTGAAAGCGGGAGGGAAGCAAATTGTAATGAGGCCCTGTTTAAGAGGGAAATGTGGATGACAAGCGGAAATTCCTGTGTCTGTGTAGATAAAAGGAGAAAGTCTTGGAAAAGGACAAAGTTTTTTGTCCCCCCAAAAAACCAGGGGAAAGTCTATTCATCCTAATTGCTCATCGGAAATTCAGTGTGGAATGATTTTCCGGGGAAAGAAAATAAAATAAAAGTACAACTTTCTCCCCTGCCATTTATTTGTTCCACAGAAATGTAAATAAAACTCCTCAACAAATTTTTTTTCTCCTTCCAGAACCTTGACAATGTAATTGCTCCTAGTGAAAAGTTTCTTTTTTTTTTATTTATTTTCCAACAAGTTTCTTCGGGAATGCATTTCCCTCCTGACAATGTCTTCTTTTCAAACTTGCCCCTCCCCTGCTTTCTCCACTTCCGTCCCCGCCGCCCACAGGAAGAACCAAAAGTATTTGAGTGACAAAATAAATATCTTTCTAAATGAAAATATCTAAATAAAAAAGGGAAAAAATTGTCCAGAAAAAAATAAATGTTTGGTGCACACCCAAAAAATTCATCGGAGGACTCCTTCTCTTAGCAGATGAATGTGTGAAACGTACGATTTGCCCAAGTCTCAGTGCGGCTCCGGTGTCTGTTTCTTCTCTCGATTTCGCAGCACTAAGAATGCAAAAAAAGTAACGCAATCCTTTCATTCCCTATATTAGAGCCTATATTATTCTACTGTGAACATGCATATGTATGTACATACACGTATCTATAATCTATATGCATGTACAATTAATGGAAGAAGTATTTGTGGGCGTATGAATCGCTCTCTCTCTCTCACTCTCTCTTTCTCCATTCAGAGAAATCCGCCTCCGCCTCTGCACTTTCCCTCTAATGCTTTCCAGTGCCGGGAAATGTACCTTTTTTATTCAGGTTCAGGTTAATCGTGATTAGGGCTAATTAATATGCATTAATAGGCCTTCCATGTAGCCCGCCGCCCTTTCTCTCGTATGCCCTTGAATCCTCCCAAATTCCTTTCGTAATTTCTCTATATTTCTCTGTAAATGTTCTGCCTGCCAAACATTCATTATTAGCTCATTGATTTTTAGCGCAATTGTTCAGAAACTTGGCCGTTTAAATAGTTTAATTAGGCAAAATTCTTAATCTGGAGACCATAAAATTTGTGCCCGCTTAAAATCCTTGGATTTGCGGGGAAATTTGAATTCTGAGAAATTTGATTTGCAGGAAATTTGAATTCTGAGAAATTTGATTTGCAGGAAATTTGAATTGCACAAAACTAGAATTGCGGGAAATCTGTATTGCATGAAATTTGAATTGCACAAAATTAGAATTGCGGGAAATCTGTATTGCAGGAAATTTGAATTGCACAAAATTAGAATTGTGGGAAATTTGAATTGAACATGGTCGATTTTGGTTGATATTTTGGGATTTTGATATGTATTTTTACTTTAAAAATGGGACTGAAAACGCCACCGATGCGAACGATGCAAAAATAGGGAGTAAAAGAGAGAAGAAGAGAGAGCAAAATCCCAACAAAGAGAGACTAAGAAGAGATCGATAAATCGATACATAATCGATGGAAATTTTGATAATAATCTGATTATTTATCCAGCAGTAATCACACACAGGACACTCTCCTCTTTTTATCCTTTCTTTTCTTTGGCACTTTTCTTTTTGGCCTCTCTCTCTCACTCTCTCTCTCTCACTCTCTCTCTCACTCTGTCTCGCTCTCCCTCTCTCTCATTATGTGTCCCTATCTCTCTCCGTCCCTCCTGATAAGGCATGCACAAGTGTTTACATCCACTGCCAGGCACAGAATCTCTCCGTGTCTGAGTGTGTGGCTCATTATGCATAAGTCATAAGTGCTGAGAGTGCACAAGAGCTACTGGATAAGCGTGTAGACACAAATATGTATATGAATATACATATTAGCTTCGTGTAAATACACATGTGTGTACATATGTCCCTACAAAGGGTTGAGTAACCACCGGGGTTAACCTCCTTGTAAATTTCAGTGGTGACTTCTTACGTACAAGGCAAGGGATATTCATCAAGTAGACATTATTATGCATTATTATTATTAGGCCCTGTATCCCTCTGTAACTCCATCTGAGGCCCCGCGTGTGGCCATGCACACTATATGCCTCTCTATTGAGGGTAAAGGACGTGATACAGGGCCTATAATTGCGGGCGATTTGGGGTCACGAAAGCCACCTCGTTTTTGGCTCTTCTTCCTCCCATTAAACACACGTTATGTACATATGCTTTTAAATAATTGTACCTACACAAATTGAGATCTTAACCTTCGTATATTTCCAAATTGTGTCTTCTAAAATGTATTTTTCTAAATTGTATGATTTCCAATGATTTGAACAGGATCAAGGTAGGGATATTCCACCAAACGCAGAGCCAGCTGCGAGTCCGAGACGACTCCAACTTGGCCAACTTGCCTCCACCCTCCAACCGGGCGGCAGAGTTGGCGGCACCGCCCCAAATTCCGCCAACAAAGATTTCCCTCATATGGTCCTCCAGCCTGACTTCCGCAAGGTAAAATTTACGTTTCAACCATTTCACTTTTCTAAATTAAATTAATTAAATCCCAGAAATAAATTTAATTTACCCACAAAAATGTTTTTTATCCACCAATAATATCAACTAGTCCCGCAAAACAAATTCTGATTTTTCAATAATTATATAAACCAAACTCGGAAAAAGGGGCTAGAACGGGAGTTTTTTTGACAATAGTTTAATTACGGACGAAATCATCCCCAAAAGGGGTGGTTGGTGGGTCTCCAAATATAATTAGGCCCACTTCCGCCTTAAAGGACGGCAATACTCAGAGATTCATTGGGCCTCAAATGGACGTGAATGGGACTAATGCAATTTATGAAGTGGAAGGAGGAGAGGCACCTTTTTGTGTATTCATTTTGTGGGAGGTGATTAGTATGTAGGTATATGAGCATATGTATATATATATATGTACATACTAATATATATAGATATGTATTTACGTACATGTTAAGTATGTACTCACTACACCTTTAATGGGGAGCACCCACTGCCTTTTTCGGAGGGAGATTCAATTTGAATTTAATGAGGAAATTGAAACCGGGAAAGAGTGTTTAAAGAGACTTTTGAGTGCTCCGGCACATCCTCCTCATCCTCATCCTCCTCCTCCTCCCATAAACCCCATGCAAATTTCCCTTGTAGGACTTTCCCTACTTTCTCACCCTCCGCTTCCTCCGCTTGGAGCAATTAGTGTAAGTAAGAAGCGTAAAAGGAGAGATAGATTGAGTTTTTCGAATAATTTTAGCAAAGCGAGAGAGAAGACTCAACAAATGCACTCAGAGGACAGGAAATTTGCTTGAGAAGGAAAGAGGGAGAGAGAAAGGGAGAGAGAAAGCGGAAGAGAAAGGGAGAGGGAAAGCGAGAGAGAGAGAGACGGAGTTGAGTTTTGTGTTTAATGGATCTTAATAAGTCTCATCTGTACTTCTTGGAAAAGAGGAGGAGACGGAGGCAAAAACACGGTCAACTCCTCCGTCGTGATGGCAACGCTAAAAGTGTTTATGCTTCTCTTCCATCCAGCCACTTTGTCATTTTCCACGAATTTTCTTTTCCCATGACCAAACTTTCTCCTCACTTCCGTCGCTTTCCCTCTTCCTTTCCTCATTCTCAAATTTGTCTCTCTATCCAGGACTCTTTTTACACCGTATTTATCACTTTCGTGACTTTTCCCTTTTATTTCCCCGCTTTTTCCTCTTTCTCCTTCTTCGCAAGCCCTCTGTAAAAGAGTGTTGCGACCGTCTCTTTCATCTCTCCCGCCATTCCCCCCACTTTCACCTTGTATTTTGAAGACATATGAATCCCGTGGAATCCAATGAATTTTTTTAGCTCCTGGCCGCCCGGAGTTTCCCGGGGATGACATGTGTCTACCTTTGGCCAATTGATATTGCCACTCCTCATATGTGACTCTCCTTATTGTCTCCGCTGACTCTTCCCTTTGCCGGATCTTCCCCAAATCTCCCCCTGCGCCCTCCTCTAGCTCCATCCCCTTCAATCTTCATCATCTTCTCTCCTCCCCGCTTTTCTCAAACTCTAAATGAAATGGATTTTTTTCGAAACGTAACAGCTGTCAGTATAATTTGTAACAGTCCCTACCACATTTTCCCCCTTCCTTTCAATTTATTTTGTTTTTTCTACCTTTCCGTTGAGAGAGTGAAAGGCTCCTTCTCAATATTTTTCTGTGTGTGTTTTTCCTTTCTGGTGTCGACTCCCCCACTTTCCTCCCCTCCCTCACTTTGGATCTCCTACGAGTAGATGGTACACGTTTCTTTCTGCATTACGAGAGAGGGAAAAAGAGAGAGAGGGAGAGAAACAGGACGAAAGAGAGAGAACGAAGGAAGGTTATTCACGTGAAATTCTCACGCATTTGAATAAGAGAAAGTGCTTGTTCGTACCGTTGGAATTGAACGCCGTCATTAATTTTGAGCTTGGGTCGTTCACTCTATTTCTCTCTCCTTTCTCGCTCTCTCTCTCTCTCTTTTGCTCACTCTTTCTCTTTCTCTCTTTATTTTCTCCTCTCTCTCCTCTCTCTCCCTCTTTATCCTAAGCGTGCTCTATAACTTGCTGTTCTTGCACTCTTCTCCTGCACTCTGTAATGCAAATGGTTAGTTGTGCCTTAGGAAGTAAGTCCTCCCGTACATGTAAATGATCCAAGGAGATCCGTCTCTCTCTCTCTCTCTCTCTCTCTCTCTCGCCCTCTCCCCATTTCTCTTTCTCTCGTCCTCCTCCCACGTTAACAATGCGTTAAGGAATAAAGTAAATCTTAATGGGACAATAAATTGGAATTCATGAGCATTTGACTTGATAGACCTTTGATTAGGTTCTCTCATTATTTTTTACGCCCCGATAACTCCTCCTCTCTTCGTCTCTCTTTCTCTCTCCCTTTCTCTCTCTCTTTATCTCCCTCACCCTCATTTCTTTCCCGTATCTCTCTCTTTTGTTTTCTATCTCTGTTTCTCCCTTTCAATTTATTTGTTCCTCTCTCTCTGTCGCTGTTTATCCCTTGCTTTTTGTCTTTCCTTCTCGATTTCGCTCTTTCCGCCCATGCTCTTTGGTTTGCTCTATTTTTCTCTCCTTTTTTCCCTTTAAGTTTTTTCCCCCCATCGAAATTACTCTTTTTGTCGCTCTTTCTCTCTGTTTTTTTTTACTTTTCGTCTCTTTCATCCTCTATTTTTCACCGGTTTCTCACAAGTCTTCCCAAGTTTTCCTTCTGTTTTCACTGTCTCTCTCTCTCTTTCCTCCATTTTTCTATTCTTTCCTCTCTCCTTTCTATTTTCTATTCTATTTTTTTCTCGTGCTTTCTCTAAATTTCCCTTCTTTTTTCTCTCTGTTTCTCCTTGTATTTTTTGCTCACTTATGAGAGAAAGCATTTCCTCTCTGTCATTCTGCGTTTCTCTCTCTCTTCTCTTCATTCTTTTTTGTAGCCCTCTATTTCTCCCTTTCCTCCTGTCTTCCCCACTTTATATGCGTCTTCTCCGAATCCTCCTCTTTTTTACGACATTCAGTATCTCTATTTCCCAAGCACTTTCTCCTTCTGCAGCTCCCCCAAAATAATCGGATATAGATTGCACTTTGCTGCATCGTGCCCTCCGTAATTTATTCCTTCCCCCCATAAACTCTCCCTATGACGTTAATCGGGGAAAAATCCTCCTTCTCTCCCCTTCCCCAACAATCCGGGAAGGAATCAACTTTTTCTTCAACGAAAGAGTAGCTACTTTAAGGTGCACAAACAAGGTGAAGTTATTGGATTCAATTATGACTGCGGATCTTTGGTCTTCTCTTCTGGAGAAGTACATTCTGGAGCAGGCTACCATTTTTCCAAGCCAGGATTACTCCCACACACTTCTGGTCATAAATTTATTTTCGAATACGTCAGGGTGCCAAAAGGGATTGAAACGCACCCCCGCGGGAAGTATGAAAGCCTTTGGAGTAATTAGGAACTACCCACCGTTTGCGGGGGAAAACGGAGACTTGGATGGTTGTTTTTGTCGTTGATTCCTCTCCTCCTTTTTTCCTCATCCTCCTCATTCTCCTCCAGCTCCTCCTCTTCCTCCTCATCCTCCTCCTCCAACTCGCATTGTACTCCCTGTCCAAGCAAAGCCCAGTACATTCCCTGATTGCAGGACATGGCTCGGATTCTCCTCTACAAATAATAATGTACAACAAATGCGAGAGAGAGAGAGAGAGACAAAGGGAAAAGGAGAGAGAGGGAGATTGTGGGAGCAACAATATGGAAATTGAGTTTACTGGAAGGTCCAGAGAGAAATAATTGCATTTGGTGGAGACACTCAGAGCGAGAGAGAGAAAGCAAACATGAGAATGAACGGACAAGTCCCTCATTATGGTCCAAAGTTGGTCGACATTTGAGGAAAGTGAGAGAGAGAGAGAGAGCACGGGAGAGAGAGCGTGAGAGTGAGAGAGAGAGAGAGAGGGAAATAATAGTACGAGACAATAGTTTCTGGCCCAAAATAAAGTACATAAACTCAGAGAGAGAGAGAGAGAGAGAGAGAGCACCAGGCCGGACATGAAGCACTCCGTGCATGCATCGGAGTTGACTGAAAATTTCTAAGAAGTTGAACAAAGTTAGTGCCGTTGACATTTCCCTCTGTGTTTGTCTCTCCTTTTTCCTCTCTCTCTCTCTCTCTCTCTCTCTCTCTCTTTCTCTCTGCCTCTGTCTCTCTCTTTCATTCTTCTCATCATTTTACACCCTTCGCCCATTTCATTCCTGGGCTGGCCAGAACCATCATCATC
The DNA here is from genome assembly GCA_034698585.1 of Disparrhopalites patrizii. Lineage (NCBI taxonomy): Eukaryota > Metazoa > Arthropoda > Collembola > Symphypleona > Sminthuridae > Disparrhopalites > Disparrhopalites patrizii. Next base: position 4,426 of record JAQGBT010004290.1, on the reverse strand, counting down.
ACCCCGTCCACTGCAATCTCGTGGAAAAACCGGGGAGAATGAGTGAGAGTTGTGTGGCTGGTTTATTACAACTCTTTCTTCCTTTTCTCCCCTTTCTCTCTCTCTCTCTCACTCTCTCTCTCTCACTCTCTCTCTCCCTCTCTGGTACATTCCCCCTTTTTCGGGTTTTTGTGAGGGAGAAATGTGGAGGCATGTCGTTGGAGTAAAAGGGGGAAATAGTGAAATACTGCCGTGGCTACAAGCCATGGATAGTCCGAGAGCCTGCTGGTGCTTCGAGGTGGTGGCTGAGGGGAGAGAGAGAGAGAGAAAGAGAGAGAGTGCAAGAGTGAGAGAGAGAGAGAGAGAGAGAGAGAGAGAGAGAGCGAAGGGAGTGAACCCCAGACGGCTCCCAAACTCTAGCAGCCGTAGTAGTCTACTAGAATAATGGAATTCTGAAATGACATAGCAAATCGATAGTTTCCTCTCTTTCCCTCCCTCTCTCCTGGCTCTTTTATCTTCCCTCTCCCTCTCCCCCCCTCTCTCTCTCTCTCTCACTCTCTATTTCCCTCCCTCGCCCTCTGTTTTTCATCGACCTCCCCCAGAACACGTTTAAAAGCTCCCGGCTTTCCCACCAACCCCCATCGTTCCCCAGCCTTCCCAATATTCCCTTTCCTTCTGCATAGAACAACCTTTTCCGTAGTCCGTCTCAGAATTTCCCGACTTTTGAATTTTCCCGGACTACAAATAATTTTTGGGGGGAATTTTTCGGGGTTTTCTTTGTCTAATTGTAAGCTGCAATTTTATTTCTCCGGCTCTTGACCCGGCTTAGGAAACAGTTGGGAGACTTTTTATTTGGATTTGTTATTTTTAACATGCTTAAAATCCATGTAATGCTGGCATTTGTTAATTTTAGCTCAACGGAATTTGGAGGGAAATGTTTGAATTTACTTTCTCCGCTTATTCTTGAATTATTTTCTAAATAATAATTATTAATGCGGCAGTTTCTATTTGGTAATCTCAAATTACTAAATTTATTTCCGCATGTAAATTAATCTACATATTTTCTTTTAAGCTTTGCACAATGCTTGAATTAATGAATTAATTTTGGCGGGAATTTAAGTCATTTTGCTATGAATTGTTCAATTCAATTCTTGTTCTTTATTTATTGTTGTGTAAGAGATTGTATCTATGTGTATGTGGTTAAATATCAAATGATGTTTTTTTGTTTTAATTATGTGTTCCGTTAAATTGAGCGCACATTTTTGAAGTAGAAGCCTTATCAGTGTTTAGCGGGTACAAAGAGTTTTTGTTTCTCTGTTTGAGGTGCGGGAAATTTGAATTTCATTATTTTGTGTGGTATTTCAGTCTCCGAGACATTTAGAGTGGTCCTATATGCTTATATTATGCCATATGCAAATTCGGCCATGCATGAACGCCCTCCAATGTAATTTCCTCCCGTACGGCAATTGACAAGTAAAGAATTTCCTGAAGGAGGCACCCGGCGTCTTTGTGTGGAAGTGTAATATTGTATAATTCCCACGCCTTTGGAGTGCTGGAGAGTAGAAAAAAACCCGGGAAAATTTGTGTCTTCACACTTCCATTTTTTCCCGGAGAAAAGAGGTATACAAGAGATGTTTTTTTTTCTGCCTGGAGTGTCACAATGGAGAAAAACGTACAGGGACAGATTGATGCCCGGGAATGTATTGATGCCGGTGTTATATTATTTTGGAGAACTCTGGAAAAGATTATGTTGTTGCTCTCTTCCCGGGGACTCTCTTTCCCCCTCTTTTCTTTGGTCACTCACAATCCTTTCCAGCCATACAACAGGATTTTTTCCCCTTCTTTTTCCTTTTCTTCTTGGGGTTGTTGTGGGCAGAGTAATTTTTTTGTGATAACTATCGATTTTCCCATGTCCATTTCCATTCCATCTCATCTGTATTGCTCTTTGTTGTAGTTTACTTTTCTTTTCTCCCTTATATAACTTGTTATATAAGATGTCCTTTATTTTGGTCCTTCCAGCGGATTCTTGGGGAAACGTTTTTTTTTTGAGTGAGTGACTGTGTGAGTAAAAATGTAATCATAATAAATTATAGGGACTCTGCAACTCCACAATAAATCCTCGGCCACTCTCTTTGAATGATGGAAAAGGAAGTTGAAGGGAGGGAAAGGGGAGATTGTGGAGGAAGAAAAAAGGGGAGAAATGAACGGTCAAAAATGTTTTTATGAGCACTTACACTTTATTGTACCTTTTCTTTCTTTCTCTCTCTCTTTCCCCCGTTTTGAAAGGGAACGGAATGGAATTTAATTCCAGGACATTGTCAAAATTGATTTCTCCCTCATTATTTATGGGATTAAAAAAGTTTCCCTTCTGTCCAGGAGGAAAATGAGCACCTTAATATTTCATTTCAGCCCTCATCATTTCAAAGGGGGAACATCCATTTTTTATTTCATCCGCTTTTGATTTCATTTTTTATTTCATCCGTTTTTGATTTCATTTTTGATTTCATCCGTTTTTTATTTCATTTTTCCAAATTCAAACTTTCCCGCTCATGTAATAAGAAAAAGGCAAGAGTGGGTGCATGCGATATAATTCCCAATGGGGATAGTGGTCCTTCGAGCCGGATCTGCCCATCTTATGACCATCGCTGCCATGAGCAGCTTTCCGTGTGTACAGAAAAGAAAGGGAAGATTAAGAATTTAATACGCTTTTAATTAGAACGAGCCCAGAGCCATGGAAGATGTAGTGTAATCATGATGAAGAAAAAAATTAAAGGGCTTCCTCATCTCGCTCCTTCCATTGGACATTCCTCCCATGCTTTCCCTTCTTTGTGTGTGCTTACAAAAAGATGGCATAAAACGGACTTGCAAGACTTTTCCGACGAATTTCTCCTTTAAGACTTCTTCATCTGTTCTTTTGCTCCGGGGATCTTCCAAGACGGAGAAAAGGGTTTCTTTTTATGTACATTTCTCTGATATTATTATACACTTGTTTTTTTGGCTCATTTACTTCTTCGTCCGACTTGTAATGAAAAAAATTCAGGGTGCTCTCCATTATTTTTTTTGGAAGTGGGCAGAAAGGGTTATTCCACATAAAAAAGTAGTTCCGTCCATTTTGAAGCAAAATTCTCTGTAATGGGAAATGTTTTCGGAATCGACGAGAAAATATTCTGAAATTTCCGTTTTTCCAATTGACAAGTACATGTTGTGCAAATATTATTTTTTCGGATGAAAAATAAAAGTTCCAATAATGACAGTTTTCAGTTTTCCTGAATCAACAATGAAGTGAGGCAAATATTTCTTCGTTTCTGAACGTGCAGTAAATAACATTTCATAATTTTTGCTTATTCAGATAGAGAAATTTTTTAAAATATCCGATAATATTTACTGGCAGCAAAATCGGATATTCCCGGTTTTTTTTTTGCAGACAAAGGAAATGTTCCGAAATGTCAATTTTTCTGCACCGGCAATAAAATGCTCGGACAATTTATTTTTTTCAATGAAGAATATAGTCGAAAATGTTTTTATTTGAATTTACAGCGAAAGACTCCCATTTTTGTATAGTTGAACAAGTTAAAAAATTATAGAATTGCAAATCAGCAGAATGGCGGCAAAATTCAAAACAAACATTTCCACACTAAAGCACGGGAAAAGTTAATTTATATTACGGTGAAAGTCGTTATTGTCACCGATACAGACCACTTTTTGGGTAAAAAAAAAACTTCTTAAAAAAGAGTGGAAATATTTGGTATTGCAGGTAGAAATGTCATCAGACACTCGGAGGAGGAGATTATGATGGCTTACAGTGAAAGTTTCCTCCGTTGGCACGACACGTACAAAGAGTTTCCCTTCTTTCCTTCCCTTCCCCCTCCGCCCCTTGAGAGAGAAAGTCGAGGGAAGGAAAAAAGGAAAGAAAAAAGGAAGGGACGCTCGGGAGAGTCCCAGTTTGCTCATATTTAGAGATTTATGAAAGTAATTTAAAACACTACAGAGGGACGGGGTGAAAAGGGGGCTGGAGCCAGTGCCTGACCAAGTCCTCAACTTTTATGTCATCCCAAGGAATCCAATCCCATTCACAAACTTTCTCTTTCTCTTATTTTTTCCTTTCTTTCTTCTCATATTTTTCTCCCATAAAAGCGTTAAGGGAATTTTTGCCTTCGTATGTTGCTTATCGTATTTTCGTCGGCGAAAGCTGAAAATGGAATATCTCCACAATTCTTAAATGCATCTACTTAGAGCTACCACTTTCCCATCCATATGATTTACCACAATTTCTCCTGTCAACAAATGTTCAAAAAATGTGAAATAAAAAAAAATATATATAAGAACAAAAAATAAAAACAAAAAAATGTAAAATAAATAAAATATAAGAACAAAAAATAAAAAGAAAAAAATGTAAAATAAATAAAATATAAGAACAAAAAAGAAAAAGAAAAAAATGTAAAATAAA
>JAQGBT010004289.1:0-16980 GCA_034698585.1 Disparrhopalites patrizii | reverse complement strand
AGAGAGAAAGAGAGAGAAAGAGAGAGAAAGAGAGAGAAAGAGAGAGAAAGAGAGAGAAAGAGAGAGAAAGAGAGTGACAGAAAGAAAGAATTTAGTGAAAATACCCTGCAAGGTTCCGTCCTACTAGGATTTTTATAGAGAAAGATTTCCCCTATAGACAGTATAGACTTCCATACATACGACCTTTTTTTGGAGGGGGAAAACCCGGCTTTTCCTCCTACTCCGCCTACGACGTGCGTATTTACTACTGCCTCGTCCTACCCGGCATGAAATTCCAAGGTCTATAGCCAGGACGAGGGCAAACTCGGCTGACTACTCCATGTGTGTGAGTGCGTAAAGAAGAGAGAGAGTGAGAGAGAGAGAGAGTGCTCACGAGACTGGAAGACACACGACTTGGGAAGCACGTTTCTCCATAAACTCGTGATCCGATCCTTCCTTTCTTTCCTTCTTCCGACTCCTTCCTGCCCTCTTCCCTCTTTCTCTCTCTCTCTCTCTTTCACTTTCTCTCTTTCTCTCTCTCTCATTCACTTTCTCTCTCTAACATGTATTGCTATAAACTCGATGAGCATCCATGAAGGAGCAAACTTTGGTTTCACATCTCTTCCTCCCCCTCCCCCTCCTTTTTTATATTGCTACTACATGCACTTTTTCCTCCTCCCTCTCCCCTCCTCCTCTTTCCTTCATTCTCCCTCTCTCTCTCTCTGTCGTTTTCTTTCTCCCGTATAATTTTATACATTGTACAACTTGTTCATTCCACCACGTTTCGCTGACGACCCGAAGTTACATAATCAAACATGAGCACCCTATCAGTGTGGAGGACATGTGGATGCATACAACGGCAAGAATTTCCTTGTTCTCCGTCTCTCCTCTTCCTTGTCTTTCTTTTTGGGGGATAACACATACAGGCAACACTTTGCCAAACCGTTTTTGTTTGCTTTAACCCGCACCATATCATTTCTTCCTTGTTAAAGACGGAGTGATTTTTCTTTTGCTTGTTCGGGTTTTCACTTCCTTTTTTTTGGGGTGTCCTTGTATGGTTTCTTTTTTTTTGGGACTTATTGTTGGTTGAAACTTTGGTTCTCAACTGTTTCATTGTATGGCAGTTTTTTAGTTTTCTACGTATTTGTCTTGTAATTAGTTTTCGGGTTTTTGGGTTCTATCTTGAGAGTCAACTTGTTGTTTTCTCTGCTACCCTCTTGCCTTTTTCGTCTTTCTTGCTTTTAGCTTTTTCTCTTCTAGTTGCCTTTTTTATCGTTTTTTTCTTCTTTCCTTTTATTTTTTTCAATTTTTATATATCTTTTCGTTCCTATCGTTCAGCTTTTTTCTGTTTCTTATTCCCTATTTTTTCTTCTTGTCTCGTCCTTTCTCTTTTTCTTTTTTTAGTGACTTTTCTCTTTTCATTTTTTCCTTTTCTTTTTCTAGTGTCTTTTCTCTTTTCAATTTTTCCCTTTATTTTTTTCTTTTTCTAGTGATTTTTCTCTTTTCATTTTTTCCCTTTATTTTTGTCTTTTTCTAGTGTCTTTTCTCTTCCTTGTTTTCTTTCTTTTTTGCTTTCCCTTTTTCTAGTAATTTTTCTCTTCTTTTTTCTGTTTCTAGTATTTTTCCACTTCCTTTTTTTTCTTTCCATTTTGCTTTCCCTTTTTTTCTAGTCTCTTTTTTTTCGTGTCTCTTTTCTTTCTCTCCTTTGCCTTCTTTTCTCTGTGTAGCTTGCATTTTCTGTGTTTATTTGCTTGTTTCTATATTTAATTCCTTTTCGGGCTACTCTTAATTCTTTTACTTTGCCCTGTTACTCTTGCTCAGTTTTTATCCTTTCATTTTTCGTTCTTTTTCTACTAATACATTTCTCTCTCTCTCTTCCCTCATTGCCTTTCTGGATTTTTGAATTTCTTCTCTTTATCATTGTTTCTTTTGGGTTCATTCCCTTTTATCTTCCTTTCCTATTTATTTATCTTCTTCACATGCTTCTGTTTTCCCTCCCTTCAATTCCCATTTTCCTCTCGTCCTTCCTTTACATTCCAGCCTTGTCTTTTACATTGTAATTTTTTCTTTCTAAGCCCACTCTGCACCTCTTTCCCTGTCTTCCTTTACGTATCTCTCGGATCTTCTCTTCTATGTTCTATCCGACGTATATCCTTTCTAAAAAGCGATCATCCAGTTTTTCCTCCCGTCTATATATATCGGTACATACACCCATTCGACACAATATCAAACTAACCCATCTCCTCCGAAACTTTACGTCCCCTTGATCTCCCCATCCCCCTCGACGTACCCCCATTTATGCCTTGTACACACAAATTCACACCCTGTAGGGTGAGTCCCCAATCTAAACAAAAATTGTGACATGATGTTCTCGCGTGGTTGCCGGCAATGTCTGTGGTTCATTCCTCCCTTTTTCCCCTACAGGAAAAACCCCCCACACAAGGGAGAAAGCATGGGGGGAGCAGAAGAGAAATTACCCAGCATTTTCTGGAGAAAACTAGCTATTTTATCAGAGGAAAAACATAAAGATTTTTTCTCTCTCTTCGCACATAAAAAATGGGGAAGAACTACCGGAGAAAGTTGGTGTTTTGCATCCAGATAAAAAAAATTGTCGGCACCCACATCACGGGGAAAACGCACACACTTTCCCTTGATGAACCCCCTCCAAACTGGGAGATGAAAAAAAGAGGCGAAGGTAGAAGAACAAGATTTATATACAGTGTTTTCTCTACAAGAAAATGTATCTACTTCCTTGATACTAATACCGTTCGTCATCACAAGGAAGAATTTCAAAGAAAAAGGGGCTCAAATAGAAGAGAAAGAGATCTTTCGCAAAAAAAGGGTTACATCCGGAGCGTTTTACACTGCATTTATATGAAGAATAGGGAGAAAAGGGAATCCGTAACATGACATCTTCCCACGGAGCACACAAGCCCCATTTTTTCTTGGCATGACTTACTGCAGCAAGTTTCCTTCCCATAAGACATTGGGATTTTTGGAGGGGAAAAAAAAATTGGAATGTATATAGAAACCCTTTTTCTTCCTCCGTAAGTAAATACATGGAAAAACACATTTAGCGGGGTTTCACACACAACTTTCTCCCCATATTTTCCTATTGTGTATGGTTGGGAAAATAGAATGTAGGTGTAATATTTTTTGGGGGGGCTTTCTCCTCCACCTTTTCTCTATCATATTTGTGTACATTGAAAAATATGGAGGGGAAAGCCAGGGGCTTGGCATTATGTTGGGCATTAGGAGTGTGGAGAGCTTCTGTCTGGCTGTCTCTGTCTCTCTCTTTCTCCCTCTCTCTCTTTCTCTCTTTCTCTCTCTTTCTCTCTATTTCTCTCTCTTTCCCTCTCTTTCCCTCTCTCTATCTCTCTTTTTCTCCAGCATTTTCTCTCTTTCTGTCTCTTTCTCTTTCTCTCTCTTTCTTTAGCATTTTCTCTCTTTCTCTCTCTCTCTTCGTTTGAAAGTAAAATATGAGCAAAATAAAAGCATCCACTCAAAGACACACACTTTTCTCTCTCTCTCTCTCTCTGTCTCTTCATCCCCATCTAAATAATTCAAGTCGTGGTGGAACTTACTGACTCCTCTCTCTCTCCCTCTCTGTCTGTCTCTCTCTGAAGCCCCTAAATAATACCAGGAAAAAGTACCACTCACTCCCCCACTGTTTATATTGTCTCGCGTCTGTCCCAGGATTTCTCCCTCTCCTCCCTCACTCCCCCCTCTTTATGATGAGCCACCGGAGATTTTACTACTGAGAGTTCCCTTTCCATACTATGGATGGGAGAGAATTTTGAGAGGAAACCCATCACCTTCTCTCCCCGAAAAAAAAGAAGGCATATCGGAGGGATAATAGACAGGCACATGTGCAAAACTTAATGGCAATTCCCATTTCACTTTCCTCCCTCTTCTCTCTTGCCTCTGTCTTTCCCTTTTAGTTTTGGTGCTACCCCATATCGCCATAATTCCTCGGAGTTTTGCAAGAAGTTGCAAAAAGCCAATTAAAGTGGGGGAAATTGCTCCTTTTAAGAGCGGGGGAGGAGGAGGTGGATGTAAAAAGTTTTTGCTGGAGAGACAATTGCGACATAAAATTCTTCCCAATCTCTGTTTATCTTACGAATCCTCGTGTGTATGTACATAACATACTAAACTGGGATATGCTGCACTAACAAGGTGATGTGTGGGGGTAGTTCAAAAGGAGAGAGAGAGAGGTAGAGAGAGAAAATAAATTTTGTGAGATAGTTTATTTACTCCATGTAAAACGGAATACATTTCCCTCCTCCCAATTTTTATGGCTTGTCTTCTCCAGGGGAATGTCCGGGAGAGGGAATTCCAGGAGGGAAATGTGGGGATTGCTGAATATTGACAAGGGACAGAGGGAGAGAGTGGCGAAGGACGAAAGGAAACGAGGGAAAGGAGGAACTACACGAGAGAAAGAGAGAAAGAGAAAAGAAAGAAAGACAGAAAGAGAGAGAAAGAGAGACAAAAGGGAGAGAAAGTGCTGTGAGAGCCTTTCGCAGAAGATAATCTATTCCTGAGGAATTTATAGGGGGAGGAGAAAGAGGAATTTCGGAGATATTTACGAAGGCTACAAACTGGTGACTGGCAAGAGCTCCTCATCAAAACGGGGATGCAAACCGGAAGAGCTTTATTGTCCCTTCCATCTCCTGTGGAGTTGCCAAGTGGAAAGGTCCTCACAGGTAATTTTCGAGCGGAATTATGCACGGAGTCAAAGCGACTGATTAAGGGGCTGGAAATAATTGGAAGCACTGATGGAAAGAGATGCGAGAATCCGGACGTCTCTTCTCTCCCTCTCTGTCTCTCTCGCTTTCTCTGGTCGATTCCCTCTCTTCCCGGGTCTTATTAAAGAACATAAGTCCATTTAATGAGACGGCCAATGAGGAAGGCACTTCCCCCAGAAATAGTGATTGGCTTTGGAGGAAAGCAGATGAGCTTCTTCTCGCTCTTTCTCTCCCTCTCTTTTGCTCTCTTTCTCTATGTTTTGCTCTCTTTCTCCATCTTTTGCTCTCTTTTGCTCTCTTTCTCTCTCTCTTTCGCTCTCTCTTTCGCTCTCTTTCGCTTTTGCTATCTTTCTCTCTCTCTTTTGCTCTCTTTCTCTCTCTCTCTTGCTCTCTTTCTCTCTCTCTTTTGCTCTCTTTCTCTCTCCCTTTTGCTCTCTTTCTCTCTCTCTTTTGCTCTCTTTCTCTCTCTCTTTTGCTCTCTTTCTCTCTCTCTTTTGCTCTCTTTTTTGCTCTCTTTCTCTCTGTCTCCCTTTCTCTCTCTTTCCTCTCTTTCTCTCTCTTTGCTCTCTCTCTTTCTCTCTCCAACCCCTTTAAAACCCCCCGCGATGCCAACTGCCTGAAGCCTCAACATAATTCACGACATTTTAAAGCATTTTATTTCCGTTTACAACCCCCCTCATAATGAAAAAGGCTGGGCCCTTTTCCTCCCTCACAATCCGTAATTCAACCACACATTTTTAAAACCAAAGCCATATAGTGACAGTTTTGGTTTTTTCCCCTTCCAAGAAAAAAAAAGGAAATTACTGTGGGTGTAATAATTACGCCGTCACACCAAATGAGAGCGGAGCCATTCAGAAAACACTTTTATAGACTTTACCGATACTGTTTTTTGTACTATGTCGATGCCAATCTCTGTGCACGGGGCGGGTGTTGCTAGAATGAATAGAAGAAAGGGACAAAAAAAAATAGTGTGAAATTTATTTATTGCCGGGGCCGTAAAATGTTTTTTTTTCTGAGGGGGTGGTTCCTGTCGTGACTTGGAAGTGCGTACCACACACAAACAGAAATCCCCCCTTAATGCATTTCCCATTGCATTGGGTCCGAAGAGGGCGATGGTGGTGATTGGCAAGGAAAATGCAGAAAAAAGTGCCATTTATCCACTTTTTTGACACTGCGCCCGGCTGGTGGCAGTTGGTCATAAAAATTTTGTTATGCGTGAGTTGAGTGTATAAAACCCGTGGATTTATATTCGGGCATTCCCGGATGTTTTTATGATTTTACCCGGCTCCCCAAGCCATATTGTATGCAATGAAAGTAATAGAAGTTGTGCCAATGCTCAAGTTTACGGGTATTTATAATATAATTGAATATTGATCTCTTACCTGGATTAAAAACCATTGGAACATCAGATGGAAGGTTTTCAAACAAATTTGAAAATGACCACCAAAACACGATCCAATGAAGGATGAGACGAACATGAAAAAATAACAAAGTAAATTAAATTAGCTTTTGAATCACATAATTGCATGAGTATATTTATAAACAACGTCAATAATGGTGAGGTGAAATCTCCGGAAAAGCGCATTGCGAGTGGGCCTTTTGGCCCGCGGTTTATGACGGGCCATCATAAAAAGAGCGGAAATATAAAATACGTGTGCAAAATCCCCAATGGAGTTTGACACATAAAAATGAAGACGACTTTATTTTCAAGGGTAAATAAAAATATACTATTTGGGCGTCTGTTTCTCTTTATTTTTGGAGTGAGAGTGAAATCCCCCAAAAAATAGGTCCTTTTTTTGTATTCTGTCTGTGTAGTTTCTCTTGCTGATGCTGTCAGTCTGGCTTTTTGAAGGAGAGATAAAGATGTTTCTTAACGTGGGTTTGGTTAAGCGAGGTGGGAGCATAAGTAGAAAAAAGCGCGAGAAATTATTCTCTCTATTTCTATCTTTCTCTCTCTCTTTCTCTCTCTCTATTTCTCGCTCTCTCTCTCTCTTCTTCTCTATTTTTCTCTCTACTTTTTCTCTATTTTTCTCTCTATATTTTTCTCTCTCTACTTTTTCTCTATTTTTCTCTCTATATTTTTCTCTCTCTTTCTCTCTCTTTTTTTCTCTATTTTTCTCTCTATATTTTTCTCTCTCTTTCTCTCTCTTTTTTTCTCTATTTTTCTCTCTCCTTCTCTCTCTCTGTTTCTCTATTTTTCTCGCTCTTTTTCTCTATTTTTCTCTCTCTTTTTCTCTCTTTCTCTCTCTTTCTCTCTCTTTCTCTCTATTTCTCTGTCGTTTTCTCTCTAATTCTCTCTTTCTCTTTCTTTTTGACTTTTACACTCTTTTTTCTCTTTCTTTTTTTCTCTCTCTTTGTCTCTTTATTTCTCTTTTTCTTTCGGGTTTTCTTTCTTTCTCTCCTTTTGTCACTGTTTGTCTCTCTTTCTGTCTCTAATTACTTAAATCATTCTCTTTTCGCTCTTTTCTCCTCTAATATTTGTCTTCATTTTCTCTCTAATATTTATCCATTTTTCCCTTTTCTCTCTAATATTTGTCTTCATTTTCTCTCCTTTCTCTCTCATATTTTGCATTACTTTCTCTTTTCTTCTTCGTCTACTTTCTCTCTTATTTCTTCTAGTATTCACCTAAATTTCCCTTTCCTCACTTTTGCCTTTTCTCTCTTCCAAAAAGGTCTTCCTTTTACCGTCTTATCTCCTTGTCTCCCATTCTTACCCTCCCTCTCTCCCACTCTCTCTTCATCTCTATCTTTATCTTTATTTCCTATTTTAAGAAAAATACTCTCCACAGCCCAATGGAATGCGTACAAGAACCACTAAACTGACAATTTCCCTCACATTGGAGCATTGATAAAAAGAAAAGGAATCCTCTAGCTATCGGGAAGATTAAAGTTTTTTTTAAAAAGAAAAAAAAAGTATAGAAGAAGAGGAAAAGAGGAAGGGGAAAAAAATTTCCCAAGTGGCAACAAAATTTATGACGTAAGGAAATCTTGCGGAGCAACACACAAAGCTTTTCCTCTTCTTCTTTAAGGAAGGGTAACTTTTAGTTACCGAGTACATATTGGTATGGATACAAAAGCGATTTTTTATATTCCTTCCTCTCCACAAGGAAAAACTGTGTACGTATTTCCCCCTCTCGAAAAAAAAATTCTTTTCCCCTCCTCCGTCTTGTTGAAGCCAAGAAGGAGGAGGAGGAGAGAAAAAAGAAAAAAAACTTTTCCTTTCCATTTAAATCCATTTTCCAGGATATTACAAGCCTTGCTTTTGCTACTGATGTAGCAACTCCCACCATTATAATGGGATGGTGGTGGTTGGGATTTTGGATTATTACTCCTTTTTCCCATTTCCACTTGTTACTGAATACAGACAGTGAGAAGGATGGAGCGAGACAGAGCGAGGAGAGACGGAGAGAATGCTAAAGGAACAGTAATACTGATCCTTGTGGGACCGTTTCCTCCAAAAAGCTTTCATGCTCTCCCTGTAACATTCTACACGTTACTACGTAAATATGTCTACACTTCACTGGATAATACTTTAGATGGGAGAGCACGACAGAGGAAGGGAGAGAGGAAAAAAAGATATTGCTTTGGGTTTCCCACTCAGTCAGATTTTATTCTATACTACGCTCCTAAACAATACAAAGAAAAACATATTTCAAATGCACGGGAGAATCCAAGGTAACAGATTTCCCTTTTCCTGTCCATTGGATCAAAACAAGAGAAATATGGGGGAATATTATTATCCTAAAAAAAAACATGCGGATAGTCTATACCATTCTGTAAGTCCTTTTACATTGTATGGTGGTCAAGAATTCTGAGAGTTACAGAGGGAAATAGAGAGAAGTTGAGATATAGAGAACGCCAGGTACAAAGAAAAAGGGAGAAATAGAGAGAGAGAAAAGGGGCATGGGAGACAGAGAAAAAAAGGAGTGAGAGAGAGAAAAGGAGCAAGATAGAGAGAAAAAAACGAGTGAGAGAGAGAGAGAAAAGGAGCAAGAGACAGAGAGAGAGAGAGAGAGAAAAGGAGCAAGAGACAGAGAGAGAGAGAGAGAGAAAGAGCAAGAGACAGAGAGAGAATAGGAGCAAGAGTAAGAGAGAGAAAAAAAGGAGTGAGAGAGAAAGAGAAAAGGAGCAAGAGACAGAGAGAGAGAGAGAGAGAGAGAGAGAAAGAGCAAGAGACAGAGAGGGAGAAAAGGAGCATGAGACACAGAGAGGAACAGAGACAAACAGAGAGAAAAAAGTAATTAAAGGAAGCGAGATAATGAAGCACGAAAGGCAGAGAAACCAAGAGACAGAGGAAAGGAGAAAGAGAAAAGGAGAGGAACACAGAAAAACTGGGAGAAAACGACAGTTAAAGTAAGCGAGATAATGAAAGGGGGACAGAGAGAGAAAGAAAGAAGGGAGAGGGAAAGAGGGAAAATAGAGAGAAAAAGGGGGGAAAGAGAGCGAGAGAGAAAGAGAGGGGGAAGTAGAGAGAGGGAGAGATAAATGTAGAGACAGAGAGATACAGAGGGATAGGGAGAGACAAAGGGAGAGAGAGGGAGAGAATGAGAGAAAGAGAGAGAGAGGGAGAGAGAAAAAGAGAGAGGTAGAGAGGAAGAGAAAAAGAGAGAGAGGGAGAGAGAAAAAGAGAGAAAAAGAAAAAGAAAGAAAAAGCGAAAGAGAGGAAAAGCGAAAGAAAGATAGAGAAAGAGAGAGACAGAAAGAGAGAGAAAGAGTAAGAGAGACAAATAAATTAGAGCGTGAAAAAGAGAGAAATGGAAGAGAGGAGTGAGAGACAAGTGGACCCAAATCCAAAGAGAGGAAACGCCTTGAAGAGCCCCTAAGTTGTGACGGTGATTCGGAGATAAGCAAGTGTTTGTTTAGCTTATAACGGAGTATTAATGGGAATTATTAGGGATGTTGTCGAGAGAGTGGAGGAGGAGAGGGATTTATTGAAGGAGACAGATTTTCACGGATTCACACTGAACCGCCTGGAATTATGGGAAGCACTCCTCCGTACACGGCTACGTGCTACGAACTTAAGTATTGAACGGGAAATGTGTTAGAATCAAGGAAGATAGAAACAAAATATTGACTGCCTCCGCTTAACGATTTTCCTTATGCTCGGGTAGTTCCCGGGGAGGGAAAAGCGGACAAAAGAAAGGAAGAGGACCAGGTCAGCATAGATAACGGGAGGAAGGACGGGAATTTGGAATGAATATATTGAGGAAATAACAGGAAGGGACTCAAAAAAATGCACTGTCAGTGACAGAACAAATTAGAAAATAATATGCTTGACGTCACACAAAAAATGCAGTTGAAGAGGAAAAACAGAGGCAAAATGCAGTTTGGGAAAAAGCCCTGGGGAAAAAATGAGGCGGGAGAATTTGTAGTGGGAAGAGTCGGGACAAAGGTGGAGCGCATGGAAAAATGGGAAAGACAAGAAGAAGGATTTAAGGGACAGAAGAAGTGACGAGGGGCCAAGGAGAGAAGATGATCGATCAAAAGAATTGACACGCCTGGGAATACAAACTGCATTATCCGGGCCGTAGGTTGATACACCAGATGTCACATCTTTTTCAAACACTCACACATCTCAAATGTCTCCTCTTCTGTCTCGCTCTCTCTCTCTCTCTCCCTCTCTCCATCCTTCTCTCTGTCTTCTTTCTTCCTTTCTTTACCCATACATCACAATGGCACTCTCCAATTTGAACAATTTGTGTACATAATTCCTCTTTTGTGTCGTACCACAAACACTTCTTCAAATGTTCTCTTCTCCACAATCTTCCCCTATGATGCAATAAGAGTAATAAAAATTATTATTGCCTCCACCAGCAATTATAAAGTGTGTGTAAGTCTCTCCAAGAACATTAGTGGGAGCCAAGAAAAATAATCTCCCACGATTCTCTCTCTCTTTCACTCTCTCTTTGCTCTCTTTCTTCCTCTTTCTCTCTGCTGTCTTTTTACCTATCTCTCTTTGCACTCTTTCTCCCTCTTTCTCCGTTTTTCTTTCTCTCTTTCTCCCTCTTTGACTCTCGTTCTCTCTCTTTTCTCTCTTTCTCTCTTTCTCTTTGCTCTCTCTCTGCCTCTCTCTCTTTTTCTCTCTCTTTCTCTCTCTTTCTCTATTTCTCTTTGTTCTCTTTCTCTTTCTCACTTTCTCTTTTTCTCTTTTTCTCTTTGCTCTCTTTGCTCTCTTTCTCTCTTTTTCTTTACTCTGTTTCTGTTTTTCTCTCTTTCTCTTTGCTCTCTTTGCTCTCTTTCTGCTTCTCTCTCTCTTTCTCTTTGCTCCCTTTTTCTCTTTTTCTCCATTTCTCTTTCTCTCTTTCCCACTTTCTCTATCTCTCCTTGCTCTCTTTCTCTCGTTTTCTTTGCTCTGTTTCTGTCTTTTTCTTTGATTTCTTTCAGCCTCTCTCTCTTTTTCTCTATTTCTCTCTCTTTCTATTTGGTTTCTTTCTCTCTGTTCTCTTTCTGCCTTATTCTCTTTCTCTCTCTTGCTCCCTCTTTTTTAATCTCTTATTTTTCTCTTTCTTCCTCTTTTCATGTATCTTTTTTCCCCTTTCTGTTTCTTCTCTTTGTCTCTTTTCCTTTCTTTTTCTTTTTCGTCTAAATTTCTCTTTTTACCTCTCTCTCGTTCTCTTTTTCTGTCTCTGTTTTCCTCCGTCCCTTTCATCATTCCCTTTTCCCCCTTATCTGTCCCCTCCTCAAGTCTCACATAATGATCAATAATAAATGTTTTTCACTCTTGAGCATAAACCATATTACATTTTTTTTAGGGTGGATGGGCGAGAGGGAAAGAAACACATTCACTCTCCTTGAAATCATAATGGGACCATAAAGAAATACATATGTGAAAAGGAAGAAAAAGAGATAGAAAAAAAGGGACTTTAATTCGCTAAATCGCTTCAAGTTCCATTTCTGCCCCCTCTCCCTCTCTCCTTTTACCCTCTGTGTAAACAGTGTCTTGGTGGTTGTACTGGCTTTAGCAGTATTTGTCCCTGTAAGTCATTTCCTCTTCAAGACTCCTCTTGTCATACAGAGGGGGGGGAGGGGAAGTGACTCCGGCTCCAATTTCAAGCCACTTTAATCATTTCTCTCTGTCTCTCTCTCTCTTTTTCTCTTACTCATTCCCTCGACTTTTTTACATGGCCCCACACTAATGGACCTTTGGGCTTTGTCCGTTATTTTTCTCTTATGATTATTAGGAGGAGGAGGGCCAGAACATATTATTTACTGTGTGTGTGGCTCCCACAGTATTACGTGTAATTACACACAAATAAAAACGTATGTTCTTTAGTTTTTTTTTATCTTTGGATTTATTCTGTCCCTATAAAGGATGGGGACATTTTTACAATCTCTCCAAATAGAATGTGGCGGTTGTAATATAATTCATATGACATGATTTTTTTCATTTTTGGTCTTTCTCACTCGTTCGTACAGCGAACGACAGGCGTTTCTTGGGCATGAGTCATTTTCTGAGGAAAAGTTGCAAGGCAAGACAGTTTCTGCTGGTCTCTCTCTATTTCTGTATTTTTCTCTGTCTCATTCTCTTTATTTCCCTTTTCTCTTTTTTTCCTATTTTTTATTTTCTCTCTTTTTCTTCCTTTTTTTCTCTCTTTTTTTCTCCTTTTTATTTTCTCTCTTTCTTTTTTTTCTTTTCTCTCTTTTTTTCCTTTTTTATTTTCTCTCCTTTTCTTCCTTTTTTATTTTCTCTCTTTTTCTTCCTTTTATCCTACTATTTCTCGCTTTTTCTTCCTTTTTTCCTGCTATTTCTCTCTTTTTCTTCTTTTTCCCTTCTATGTATCTCCCTTTTTCTTCCTTTTTCCCTTCTATTTCTCTATTTTTCTTCCTTTTTTCCTTCTATTTTTCTCTTTTTTTCTTCTATTTCTCTTTTTCTTCCTTTTTTCCTGCTATTTCTCTCTTTTTCTTTCTTTCATCCTTCGAATTCTTTCTGTTTTCTGTCACTTTCTTTTTTCCTGCCCTTTCTCTCTCTTTTTCTTTTCATTCATTTTTTTCACTTTTCCTCTATTTTTCGCCCTCATTTTCTCCATTTGCCCCATTTGATTTCTGGCATGTTTTTTCTCCAGTACCGCCTCTTTCCCTCTCCCGTCCATCTCATAATTTTTTCCTGGGAAGTAACCTCATCACCCCGGAACATCTCTGATGTCCCCCACTTTGGAAATTGCTGGTTACAGCACAATAACTGCCTCTATTTATGTCCAAAAAGGAAAGAAAATCCTTGGTACGTCCACATATTTTATTTGACATTTATCGTCCCCTTTCAAAAGTTATATGGGAAGGACCAGAAAAAAAAACTTTTTTTCTGCCTACTCCACTAAAAAATATTTTTCTTCTCTAAACATCTTTTAAAATCTTGTAACTTGATTTACTTTGACCTTACTAGCATTATTTTCTTTTAAAATTTATATGCATCCTTTAAGGATTCCACACCACCATCATTTTTAACGGAGGAATCAGCAAAAAATTCAAAGTACAGGAAATATTTGGGGAGAATCCTTGAGAATTTCTTGGGAAAAAGTGGTGGACTGCAGTTTTTCTGGATAGAGAAAGAGAGGATTTTTGAGAGAGAAATATTTATGTGATGGACCAAATCTGAGAGTGCAATTTAAGGATAAAGTGCACTGCTGAAGCATTCTGTTTCTCCTCGTCTCACTCCATATCTCCCTAATGCTCTTCTGCAAGATCCAATTGCAGGTCAAAACATGTCACAGTTACAAATGGAGGAAAAGAGGCCGGAGAAAAGGCAGGAGGGAACGAAAATAATATTGCGAGTTCTCTCCCATTTTCAGAGCTCTGATATTGCTCCACTTGAAAAATCTCCCACCACTCCGACTCGCTCCACTTTTACTTGTAGTACAAGGGAAAATAAAAAGCTTTAAATAAAACGACCAAGAGAGGAAATATCTAATCTCGGGGTTTCAAAAAGCTCTAGTATTTTAAGTATTTTCTCAAGTTCTCTCTCCTCCTCATTTTTTCAGCGTTTAAAAACAAACTCAGGGCATGTGATCCTTTGTATGTCAATATGTATATGTATGGTGAGAACGAGGGAGCATGTATACATACGTATGTATATAGGGTTACAACTTTCAAAACAGACAAAATTTCACGATTTGCGGAAGGTCGAGACGAGACAGGAAATAGACAGATAACACAGAGATACAAAGAAACACAATATAGAAGAAAGAGAGGAAGAAACGAGCTGAGAAGTCAAGAGAGAGAGAGAGTGAGAGAGAGAAATGGAAAAATAAAACAGAAAGAGTAGCAATGAAGAAAGGCGAGCACAGACAGAGATGGAGAGAGATAGAGAAAGAATTAGAGAAGAGAAATAAAAGATGGGAAAGAGAAGTATTGAGAGGAAGAGAAAAAGGAAAATTGAGAGAAAGAAGGGAAAGAGGAAAATTAAGAGGAAAAGAGAGAAGAAAAGAGAGGAGGAAAATTAACAGAAAAGGTGAGAAAAGAGGAAAATTAGGAGAAAAAGAGAGAGAGAAAAGACGAAAACTTAAAGAAAGAGAGAGAGAGACAAAAATTCAGAAAAAAAGAGAGCAAACAGAGGAAAAAGAAAAGACAGGGGAAATTTGAAAGGAAAAGAGAGAAACTGTACAAGGAAAAATAAGGTAAAAGCAAAGAAAATTAAGAGGAAAAGAGAGGAAGATCAAAAGGAAAAACGAGAGGAAAAGAAAGGAAAATTAAAGGAACAAATAGAGGAAAATTAAAAGGGGGAAAAATAGGAAAATTAAAAGGTGAAAATTAAAAGGAAAAAAGAAAAAGCGAGGAAAATTCAAAGTAAATTGAGAGGAAAAGAGACGAAACGTGAGGAAAATTCAAAGGAAAAAAGAGAGGAAAGAAAAGAGGAAAAGAGACGAAAAGAGAGGAATATTAAAAGGTAAAGCGATCGGAAAAGAGAGGAAAATTAAAAGAAAAAAGAGGAAACAAAGAGCGGAAAAGAGACGAAAAGAAAGAAAAGAGAGGAGACTAGGAGAAATGTGTATAAGAAAACACCATATGAATCCGAGCAGGAAAGAGAGAGAGAGAGAGAGAGAGAGAGAGCTCATTCATTATGTAAAACACCCCAATTCTTCCCCACTTCCCCCTAAAACATTCCCCTCCAGCCTCCTCCCCACGTATTTGTCTTCGTCCTTCGAAAAAAGAAGAAAAAAATACTCCCAAATATATTTCCCCGCACTGTAAAAGTCCCAGTGAAAGAAAATTTCATAAACAGCCTCTTCCAGATAAATGTGCTTTCCCCCTCCATTCTTCCCTCCTTTTCTCTCCCCTTTAATTTTTTTTCCCTCTGACGTAAAGTGCCCAAAAATGCTCATGGATTTCCTTGAAGGAAGAATGAGAGAGAGAGAAAACAGAAATGATGAGGAAGAAAAGGAAAAAAAGATGACTCCAAGGAGATATAGAATGGTTTTATGCTCGCTTAAACCTCACCCTTGGACAAGTCATGTGTAGAGCCTCTCGGTATGTACTGCATTAGCATGGGAACTTAAGGGTAGTTTTTACCCTATCCCCCGCCATGGTCCACAAAGCTTCATAAAGGACTTGGGAGGGAAATTGTTGGTAAATAAGAGGAACTTTAGCATATTATAAGCTCTTCTAACTCTCCCGGATAGAATTACTCTCCTTTTTTTCCACTTTCAGAGAAGGGGAAAGATTTTTTTGAAGTCGGAAAAAATGCTCGAGAAGGAACCTTAACGCAATAAGAGTTGAGCCGCCCCTTTTTTCCTTATACTTCTTTTCTTATTCTTTTCTCTCTCTCTCTCTCTCTCTTTCTTCCATCTAATTCCTTGTTCAAAGTTAATCTTCCTTCTCTAAAGGGGATTATGACCAAGAGAAATGAGAAGTTTTTCCTTCCCTCTTTTTTCTCCGATTCCATTCTTCCCCTCCACTTGATTATTTACACGGGGAAAAAATCTTTTTCAAAAATCTTAAGACACACAATGCTTCGGGGCTGAAGTCGTTTGTGTAGAAAAAAATCTTTCTACAATTTCTTGACTACTGAAAACTTTTTTTTGATAACAGAGAAAAGGGCAATTGACGGAAGGAATTTGATAAAAAGAAAAAAATCAAGAGGGGAAAATTATGACCCTCTTTAACTCTATCTTTTGCTCTTTGTCTCTTTCTCTCTCTTTTTCTCTCTTTCTCTCTCTTTTTCTCTCTTTCTCTCTCTCTGTCTCCGTTTTTCCCTCTGGTCTTCCTTCCCCGTGCCTGGGAATTCTCACTGTAGCTTAACAAAAATCTGTCCAAAGAAAATGTCCATAATTTGTAACTCCCTCCCTTTCTCCCCCCATTTTTCCCACACATTTAAACCTCCCCCTTTATAAACCATTGTTCTGGGTCGGGGGTGGGAAATTCTATGCATCGATAAAAACCCCACATTTTACAGTAACAATACACCTCCCTTTAACCTTTGAAGGTCCAACATTGCAATTTTTGGGCCGGTACCATCTACTGTAATGACCATTTCAAACGAATGGGGAAGACATAATGGGGGTAGGAGGGGGTAATTGTAACCCTTCCGTCACCAACATCCCCCTTCTCCTCCTTCCTAGCCATATTTGCTTCGGAGGAAAAAAAATGTTGTTTTCCTTATCTTCCACTATAGCCCAAGAAGAAGACCAAGAACGGAGGCTGTCATTATGCACTGACTTTTTATTTCCAGTCATGCAGAACGAGTTATTTCCTGAACGGAATTTTTTTCTCTCCTACATACATATGTTGTGACGACGTGCTGGTTGAGACCATTTTCAGCGAGAATAAAAGATAAGACAAATGGAATGAGAGTGGGAACAAGACAGGGGCTGACGGGACAGGGGGATGGGGGAGATATTGGGAAATAACTATCCAAATTACTATTTACATGTGTCGGGTGCTACAGGGGGAACCAGTGGGGCTTGTTTGCGAGAGTGAGGATTACGGGAATGAAGCAAGACGGAGAGACTGTGAATAAGAGATAAAAAAAATAGATCCACTGAGAACAGAGAAAGAATGGGTGGAAAAAGAGAGAACACAGTGAAACACAGGGAAAAGAAAGAGAAAAAGTAAAGAGAGAGACAGAGAGAAAATAGTAAGAAGAAGAGAGAGAAGGAGACAGAAAGGAGATAGAAACAGACAAAGAAAGAGAGAGAAAAAGAGAGGAAAGAGAGAGAGAGAGAAAAGAGATACAAAATATATACAAAAGAGAGAGAGAAAAGAGATACAAAATATATACAAAAGAGAGAGAGAAAAGAGATACAAAATATATACAAAAGAGAGA
>JAQGBT010004288.1:0-16985 GCA_034698585.1 Disparrhopalites patrizii | reverse complement strand
AGAGAGAGAAAGAGATAGAAGAGACTGAAAGAGAGAAAGAGAGAGAAAGGGATAGAAGAGAGGCACAAAGAGAGAAACAGACACAAAAGGAGAACTTGAGAATATTGTATGAGACAAAGAGGTGCTAAAATTTTTATTTACAACATATAGGAAGAAAGAGACGAGCAAAAGAGGTGAAAAAGAATGCTTAAGTCTGAGTAACGGTGCAAACGGCAAAAATACTTATGCGACTGGCCCCACGCATTAAATGTACGTGCATATCTAAACTTATACGTGCGTCTCGTCCGTACTAATATGCATGTGCCCAGGTGTGTTAAGTCCAACTTGAGGGCTAAAACCTACCCCCCACCCTCATCCCTCTCCGTATATTCTGTCTCCGTATACCTGCAAAGGTTGAGGCATCTTGTATACTTGTACAAAGCACATTTTTTTAAGTGCACAAAAACTTTGAAAAGCCAGAAATCATGCCTAAGGCTACCACACTGTACCTTTTCTTCATAATACATACGTTAAAGGCTAGAGAGAGAAGGATTTTGGAGAGGATACAACAAAGTATATGTATGCGTCCAAGATCCCATAAAGTAATTGACCGGAATCCCCTTTTCTGCCGGTTACATCTTATGTATATATTTTCATCATCATCTTTTAAAGGGATTTTTAAAATCCTTTACGCACATACGAGAGTCATGCCACAAATCTTTTAGCTTTTCATTCTTTCTTTTATACCTTTAATCCGTGCAAACTTGACCTCTTCCCAATCTGTCTTTCTCTCTCTCTCTCTTTCTGTTTTCCCATTCTCCCTCTTCCTTTTTCTAACTTTTGTTTCTCTCTCTCGCTCTTCCTCTTATTAATCTCTTTCTCCCTTCATGCCTCTTTTTTCTCCTTCATTCTTTCGTTTTACATCTCTTTGCTTATTCTCCTCTTTATTTTTGTCTGGCGTTTTATACCTTTTTCAATACTTCTTATGTATTATTTTTCCTTTTCTCGCATTTTCTCTATCTTCCTTCATTTTCTGTTTCTTCCTCCATTTTCTCTATATCTCTCCATGTTTTCTCTGTCTTTGTCTTTTTCCCTTTTTCTCTATATTATTACGTTCCTCTCTTTCTATTTGTTTCTGTCATTTTCTCTTTATTTCTCTCTCCTTCTCTCCGTTTCTGTCTATTTCTCCGTTCTTCTCTCTCTTTTACTCTTTGTCTCGCTTTTTCTCTCTATTTCTGTTTCTCTCTCTCTTTCTTCGTTTTTCTCTCTTTCTTTCTCTATTTTGATCCATTTTTCTCTCTCTTTCTCTGTTTTTCTTTCTTTTTCTTTGTCCCTCTTTCTCTGTTTTTCTTTCTTTTCTCTGTCTCTCTCCTTCTCCGTTTTTCTCTCTTTCTTTCCCTGTTTCCATTCTTGTCTCTCTATATTTCTGTTTCTCTCTTTCATTTTTCTCATCGTTTTTCCATTTTTCTCTGTATTTGTTTCTTTCTCCTTTTTTTCTCTATTCCTCCACTCTCTCGTTTTTTTCTTTTGGCTGAACTCCGATTTTTCCTCTCTCCCTCTTTTTTTTTTATGCTTCTGCGCTTTTCTCTCTTTCTCTGAGTGATTCTCTCAGCCATTTTCTAATTACCGTTTCATTTCTCTATATATGCGTGTTTTTTTATAACCATCCTTCTCTCTCTCTCCCACATTTTTCATCTGTCTCTCTCATTTCTCATTTCTCTCTGTGCCTCCAAC
This sequence comes from Disparrhopalites patrizii, assembly GCA_034698585.1. NCBI lineage: Eukaryota > Metazoa > Arthropoda > Collembola > Symphypleona > Sminthuridae > Disparrhopalites > Disparrhopalites patrizii. Next base: position 15,272 of record JAQGBT010004288.1, on the reverse strand, counting down.
ATTTCTCTCATCCTCTAAGTCTCGTATTTCTCCCTCGGTTAAAAATCTTTTCGCTCCTTTGCTACTAGCCACACCATCGACATTTAACTGATTTTACTCTGTTCGGTATCTTGCACTTTTTTTTTTGCTTCTTCTCTTCAGTTTTTTTTTTGTATCATCCACACCGCACGCCCCAATCCCTTTCACATAGAACAGAACCAGTTATTATTATGATGATGATGATACTATTTTATACAAGAGTGTATTACGCTCTTGAAAAAAAATGTGAACACTTTTTTTATCTCTTATTATTCTTCTGTCCACTTTTTTTGGGGGGCAAAAGAAAGGGTTATTTTTGTCTGGGCTATTTTTTTTATAAATGCGGTAGGTCTCTTTTATTCCTATATATGCATGGCTATTTACATGAACAAGTGCTTACTGACGCCCAACATTCCTTCGTGAACTATATTCTTTTACGATCCTTTTGAAGGGGACGATATCTTGAATTCATAATTTTGGGATGAATCCCTTTTACGAGGGCATGTTAAAAAGCGTTATGACGAAGAAAAAAGTGTTTTTTTGCTATGCATTGGCCGTGCACAAAAATGGACGTAGATGGACCAACCACAATTGAAATGTGTGAAAAAGGGCTGCCACAATTGTAATATGTGGAAGGGCAAGTCTCATTTGAAGTATGACCTAAGGCTATAATATAAGACTTTTTCAATTACGGTCATTTAATAAAAACATTCTAAAAAGAAAAAAAAAGGCAAGTGAATAATTTCTGAGGGCTACCCTTTTATAATTTTTTTAGGGGAAGATGAAGCAACAAGTGCAAATGTAAAAAAAAAGAAAGAAAAAAAAACAAAAATAAAACATCTTTTTTTTGTACTTGCCATTTTGGTAAAAGCCAGTGGTCAACCCTTTCGTTCCGCGGCTTTAGCACATCTTCACGTTGGGAAAAATGAGAGAAAAAATTTTGCATTTGGGCAAAGGAGATACCTACAGATGCACATATATTACACTATGTACATATAATGTCATATTATTACATTATACGTTGAAATCCCACAAATTTCCTGGCATCCAAAAATATTTGGGGACAACGAAACCTCAAGAAAAAAAAATATTTTGCTCCGCTTTTTTGCACATTTTAAATACACTTGTTTTTTCCCCTCAAAATCAGTGAATACGCTCACTTGCTCATCATCTCCGCTGTGAAATTCTTCCGTCATTTAAAACGTTATGCTTTAAATGGTGGACTTGTGTATTTAGGAGAAGAATGGAAAGGAGATTTCAAGGAGTTAATATTTCTCCCCCTTAAAATTCCTGTGAGGTTGACGTGAAAAACTCCAACAAAAAAGGTCGCATGCGAAGAAATAAAAGGGGTAATTGTGAAGCGATTCATGATATTGCACAAACGTTTTTAATGATTGTAAAAAAAGTCCCTTTGGGGGGTTGCTTGCGCACGGACGGCAGGGCGCTTTTGAAACAAAAAAAATGGAAGAAAGAGACGGCGAAAAAGGTAAAAAAAAAAAAAAGATGCGGTTGAGAGAAGAGACAATCAAAGTGCCGGAACAACTTCCGTCTTGTTTTGCCTCAAAATTACGAGAGTTGCATTTCCCCTGTAAAAACATTTTCTTACATAACATTTTTGTTGTTGTGTAAAGAAAAATTCGAAGAAGGCTTCATTGGCATTAAAAGACCGCAAAAAAGCGTGAATTAAAGCCGGCATTCAACAAACAAAAATACTGGGAATAAAGGCACTTGTGCCAATCTTAAATGGAACTATTTCCAAGGTTTTTTTTTAACAGAAAAGTCCTGGGAAAAAACTTGGGGTTTGTTCACATCATAAATAGGGAAAATACTGGCTGTACAAAGACAATCCCTAATTACCTTGGACGGGCAATAATGCTCAAAAAGAGAAATGAAATTTTGTTGCGCGAAAATTATCTCATGCTTTTCCCTGGAAATCCTCTCTTTCACCTCTTTTTTAAACGATGATCCTGAGAAATGATTGCGAGACATTCACTGGTTAATTGGAAAGAAAAAAAAAAGAAGAGAAATGACGACATTCACAGACGATTAAACCTTTTTTTTTGTGTTTAGACCAAAAAACCACTGACGAACCCATCCCAAACATTTCTTTTGTTGAGAACAAACAATATTATATTGTTGAGGTGAGATGATTTTTTTTTTGACACGTTATATAAAGGGGAAATTGAAGCATCAGCAGATTTTGGTGTAAGGAATTTTGTGGTTTATGAATGCCAAAAAATGAAGGAGCGGTCTTTAAAATGTTTTTTTTCATCCCTTTTTTTCCTATACGTCTTTATTATTATTAGAGTTGCATCTTCTTCTCTTTTTTTTGGCCCCAAGATCATTCTTGACTGCTCAAGTGATATAATTTCTAAAAAGCTAGTTTATCATTAAAAACGTAACGTTCTCAGCATCTTCCATTGTCATAATGAATCAAACATTTCTTCCCCAAAAAGACTTAATCTTATACATCTAGAATTCAAGGTATACCAAGAGGCCTTTATAGGCTAATAGATTTGTCTGATGTATTATATGTACATATATATGTATTAAAAATCTTATTTAAAGTACACAAAGAAATGAGAATTTTCGGTCATATAAATCCTTTTTTCCACCATGCACTATTAACAAGGGATTCGATTTGCCTCCTTTTTCCTTGTATTTACACCCATAAAAACAGTGTGAAGAGATAAAAAAAATTGTTAATAATTTTTTTATATTAAAAAAAATAATAATACACGTTGTACGTGCGGGGGTCTGGAGATGGAAGGCGATTTCTCTACAATCAGAATCGAGGAGAAACGAAGGAACGAAGAATAAAAATAGATTTACAGACAATACCAGCTAAAGACATAAAATTTTGGGTTTGTAGGTATAACTGTATTAAATTTGCAGCAAAGGAAAAAAATCAAAGGGGGGGAAATGTACGTAATAATAATTATTTCGGAGGAAATTTGGATGTAATATTTCGATATAATAATTGCCTAATAATCCCGATTCTTGTGGTAAAAAATATCTAGCAGAAAATATGTTTCAGTTTCAAGTAAAAAAGCTACACAGTAAAAAAAAAAATTGAGCCAAAAAGTGCATCGGAGAAATTATGGAATTATAATGTTAAAAAAGTAAAAAAAAGGATTCATTTTGTTATAACAGAAAAACATACTGCGAAAATAATTAGAAAAGGTGCAGGGAAGAAATCCCAATTATGTGGGCTGTTGAAACGAGATGTGTTTTTTGATTATTGCACACACCTGCAATCTCCGTGAGAAGGAAGTTGAAGAGGTGGGGTCATGATCTGACACGAACAATATAAAAATAACAATATAAAAGATACAACAACTGAATTTTTAAATTGCATTGTTATGAAAAAAAATCTTTCATGTTTAAATACAACAAATTTGGCACGAAAAAGATGTCGACATTTTTCCTAGGGCGGATCGAATGGATACCTGAGCTTTTTATGCCAATCTCATTCCGACCAACAGTGTTGCTCACATTCCAAAGCAAAAATAAAACTAAAAATATTATTTTATTTTATTTTATATAAAAATGTATTTAACAACATTAATTACGTTACAATTTTTCACACAAAAATAAATATGTGATTTCAGTATAGGTAGTCAGATTTGGTTTGAACAGCCAGAGCACCAATAAATCAAATGCTTTATGTAACTGTTTTAATTATTTTAATTAATTCAAATTTCATTGTGTTAAAGTGAAGGAGGATTCTCATATAAATGCCATTATTCAGTCATGTTTCAGTAGCCACAAGTCTGATTAGGTAAATTGCTGTCAAAATATATTTTTCACACACACAATACAAAGGTTGTTCTAACATCCCTTTAAGGTTTTTGGGAAAAGATGTATTTTAATGCTTCCAAAAACTACTAATTTTCCCTCGTAAACATTTATTTTTGTGGACTCATCCCGTCTTGCACGTAGCCTGCAATTTGTGATAGCTAATAGCCATCAATTAATGTTTTGTCATGTTGTGTGTTTAAAAGAAACTTACAAAAAGCAGAAAAAAGTCTGCTAAATTTTTTAAATTTTTCCTTACATAAAAATTGTTTTTGTGGACTCCATCCGTTTTGTATCCGGCCTTCATACTGCGTGTTACGTGTCTTCAAACACAAATTGCTTCAAAAAAATTGAGTCAAAATCATTACGAATGCCTGCTAGAATATCGTCCGCAGTTGTGCAAAGGAATGGCATAACTCCTACAAATCACTATTAGCATTTTAGCATCTTAAAAAAAGCCCAATTGTTGCCATTGTACAGGGAGGAGAATTGTTGCGAGAGAGAAAGAGGATGTTACTCTTCTTTCGACAATTATTCCTTGTTGACACCAAATATATTTCCTGTTATAATCATCGGCCCTGAGGGTGTGTGCAAGTATAATTAGACACACTTTTGACAATGGCGTAAAGCCCTCATTGAGCACAGGTCTTCCCTTTTACCTCAAGTAAATACAACAGAATTTTTTTTGAACCAACTGCATTTCGTCCTAATTCCAAATAGAAATTCTTGATCCATATGAAAGTCCCATCCGGTTTCCATTGTAATTGATTAATGACGAGTCTTACAATTAACTAGACACACAAGATTAAAGCTCGTAATAAACATTAAATAAATTCGGAATTAGGGAGACATGTAGATGGTACAAAAATTGAAGCAAAAAAAGGCGTATTCCACCTGGGTTTAAGAGTTTCAAGGTGGAAAAAAAAATACAAATCCAAGAATTCAATGAAGAATCCCAAAGATGGAAATCTCACGTTGGCCCACAACGGTTAATTTCCTTGCCGGTATAATGTGCAAAAAAAAAGAAAAGAAACTTTGTATCATTATCACTCAATAATATGTATGCCATTTTTTTGTTCATGGTTAACATATTTTTATCCAAAAAAAAATAACCTTTCACACATTTACACAGCAAATAACATTATTACCTGATTTTTGGAGCGAAACCAAAATTCTATCATAACAAGTTGAAATGTGTGTATTTATTGTAGTAAAAAAACAACATTTTTTGGGGCTCGTTAAGTAAATTAGGAAGATCAATGTTCGCTAATAGGGACTATATCGGCACTCTTACAAACTTACAACTCTTCCGTGCTTCCTTGGTTTATTAATTTTCCAAATTTTTGATCTATTACATCAGATGTTTTTGACCTTTCCAAAGATTACTAGTTTTGAATTTTAATCTTGTTGTTCAGCTCATTTGGGGGAAACTGATTTTGAACATTTTTTGAAGCATGTAAAAGCAGAATTTCGAACTTTTGAAACGTTTACACCAGAATGACAGTTATACTTTTTAATTAGGATAAAATCCTAACGTAACTGTGCTACCGCAAAAATGCTGAAACAAAGAACAAGCTATAAAGCCGACTTTTTTTTAATATTTAGGCACAATTTTGAAAGGTCAAAGTAGAATTTCTAATTTCTACAAACACCGGAAATCACCCTATTGTTAATTAATTCGTTTAATTGTATGGACCGTGACCGCCTCAAAGGGTTTTTGCCTTCGGCTGGGACAAAAGGCGGAAACGGAGCATGAGAGAAGCCTATCGACGAACCCCCGCGAGATTCATATTTTCTAACGGTCAACAATGGAAAATCATGATTTTCTCGCTCTTTTCCTCTTGTCCTAAGATTCAGCTTCTCTCTCACAAATCTCCGTTTTATAACAGTTTTCGTTTCTCCTCCGACTTTAAGCCTCCGTTTTTTCATTTAATTGTTGACAGAAAATTAATTGAGATTAAAACAGTGTAAAATTGTGTCTAAATAATAATGTTCACGCCCCAACGTAGCCTGTTGGATTCCATCCGAAAGACTTTGGAGCAAAGGTCATTGCTCACGGCCAGATCCCGGCATGATTTTGTCCAGGCATTAAATCAAGCTTCCAAGGGCTCTACCCCCAGACGGGGGGTCAACCTGAAGGATAAGATCATTTCGGAAATCATATCCAGTGAAGGGAGCTACATTGAGGGATTGAAACAATTACTACATTTCCAGACTCTGGGCATTGATAGATGTGAGTTTTATATATTTTTTCTAATGTTTTCATCTTTTAATTGCTATATTCATGTTTGTTCACTTGTTATTATCCTTAATTTTTTTTCTAGATATTTTCGGCAACTTGGAAATAATTATACATGTCAATGAGAAGTTGATGGAAGATTTAAAGGCGGACAAGGAGAATATTGGCAAGGCGTTCATTAATTATGCACCTTATTTGAAGCACTATTCTACCTACGCTGGGGGATTTACGGAGGCTAATAGAGCTCTGCAGGTTAGTTTCTGGCTTTTCTTGGTTATAAAACTACCAAGTAATGATAATAAAAAATCAGCTGATTTTACGCAGATGTATCCTACCTCTTTTTATTGTATGGTTTGATTGTGCGAATCTCCAGAAATTTTGCGATTGATGGTTCACCTGCTGTTTAAGTACATAAGTGAATGCAAAACATTAATAATATTTTGTGATTTCATGTACAGAACATACCCCCCGAGCTCAAAGCCAGGGTACAAGAGAAGGAAAAAGAAATTGGGAAGACCATGCAAAGTTTGCTGATTACTCCCATACAGCGGGTTCCGCGGTACAAATTATTAATGGAGCAACTTATTGGAGCAAGTGGAGGGAGGAATTCAAGAGATTTAATTGGTACTGAGCATTTATGAATTTCTCACCAATCCAATTACTTATAATATGCTTTTAACTATAACTGTAAGTACAAATACAAAAGTGTGTGTAATACGTTGAAACTTAAATATTTACAGGAGCTTTAAAGTCACTGAACACGGTTGCTCAACATATGAATGAATTTGTTCGAAAGCATGAAAACAATGAGAGACTCATCCAGATCCAGGCAATGGTAGGCGGTCAATATGAAATCCTACAGGCAGGAAGGACGTTATTATATGACGGAGATGTTGTTAAGGTGGGTCAGGAGAATGCATCCGTTATCAATTTTTAAGTAATTAAGTGATTACGTACAACATAATTATGAAATGCGTAACATAATTATAAAAGCATCTCTTTCTATTGCAGCCACACTCGGGCAAAGTCGTGCATTTGACTCTGACCTCAGACAATGTCATTGTCACAAAATTGAGGGGAGAATTCGGCAAACCTGGATCTATGGATGTATCATTGGTCCTACCGTTGAAAACAATAACTGTAGCGATGACCGACGATTATGTTGAAGTAATTGAATCTTTGTTAAAATTTCAGCACGATGGGCATTTCTGATAATATCAATTGAACAATATTAAGAATTTCTATTAGTCTTAAAACCTTTCATCTGAATTTTAGCTTCAATGTCCTCCTGAAGTCTTCCGTTTTACGTCTGATAACAATGTGCACTGGTATGAAGAAGTCCAGGACGCTATCTGGAGCTTGAAAAGTAAAAGAGCCACCCTGCAGAAACCGTTTAGCTCCATAGCTGTGCCTCTAAAACGAAGAACGCTAATGCCGAGATCAACTTTAAAATCTTCTTCTATCCGCGTGGTAAATATAGCTTGTTTTATGTCACATAATAAAAAATCAACGTTGTTAAGTTTATTTACACCTTTTAATACATTGTTACATGAAATGTAATAATTTGTCCTTTGGTTTGTACAACAGCCTAAATGCAAGTTACTGTGAACCCCATACGATTGACTCAATCCATTGGTTGTAGGAGAAAACTTTTGTAAATACTGCTGGTTGTCCATATCCACATAGTCGTGCTCCAAAGGAAGTTACACCAATTAAGTAGAAGACGCAACGATACTCTTTATTAATGGTCAACGGACCTCCACTGTCTCCCTATTTATGAATCAAAACAAAGACACGTATCATTTCGGTAGTTATTAGTTGTAGAAAAAATCCTAGGCTGTTGACATTATAAAAATATTTTTTCTAGCTCAAAACTTATTGAAATTAAGTTGAAACAAGTGCAGTACTCATTTTTTAATTTCTCTCATTTTTTTGTGGACTTTTGGGTTTAAGAATTATTTTCGTACGTTTTTAATCATTTTGTTACAATCACTAGATTTTTAATTTTTGGCAGTTCATTATGAGAAAAATTAATATAGTGGTCATACTGCAATGCTCCACTTGTGCAATTAACCGACGACAAATTTTTGTTTTTTTTTTAAATCGAGCCTAAAGTGCATCACTTTTATACGTTATCCCATAATGCAGTAAAATGTATTTTATATGTTTATACAAAAGAAATATAAAAATAATGTTAATGTTCAAGGAGAATAAAATCTATTATCCTCACGTACATTGCAAGTATCCTTGCCGGAATCAGTTTTGTCTCCTGCGCACAACTGTGATTTGACTAGGCCGTCTGGGAATCTGTAGAAAACGCCATACAAAGTGTTCATAACAGGCTGGATATTATTTACACGGATTAGCTATCAATATCATGAAATTTAAGAATTTTCGGATTTTAGTTCATAAGGATCCAAGGAAATATAACCAGACTCACCTTCTATCTCTATCAGTTGCCGAATCATAAAATTCCTGACACTCATTTTTCCTGATGTAGGTCAAGTTCACAGCTTGTAGTGTATTCGTTTGCGGCTCTGTCACAAAAACACACCATAAAAACTTTGAAAAGAAATTCTCCCGGAAAGGTAAGCACATATACGCGATTAAACGTCATGATTTAAGTGCTCTACAAGGTTACTGGGCCTCCACCATTTACGTATGCCGTTGATGTAACATACCTCCTGGTCCTAATAGACCAAAGCCCACAGCTTCAACAGCATCCCGATGACCGGCCTTATCTCCCGGTTGGGGTAAGCAGACGGGAAGTAAATACTGACTCAAGGGCACTTCTCTCTTCAATTTAACCAGAGCAATGTCATTATATGTGAGTGGGGGTTGATAGCCAGGATGGATGGTGCTCTTGTCGATGGGTATCACCAGCCGGAAATCGGACGCAAGTTCTGGAACTAACTTGATGTCACCCAGCAACGCGAAGGAAGGTTCACCCCTGAAATTATTATTCGCAATTTCTACCATTACTATCAAGTACACAGCACACAATAATATTAAATGTTAGAAGTATAATTAATTTATTAGAAACCTATCTAGGCAAAAAAAATTGGAAAAAACACCCACTTTGGTGAAGTAATACAATGCGCCGCCGTGATGATGTAATTCTCCGAAATGAGTGAGCCCGTGCAGTGGAATTTTAAATTATGCTCGTCGTCTCCCCAGCCTAATGCCACCTGGAATAATTAAAAATGTGTCATTCAATAAATTCTTCACTTTACTGCGAGCCTAAAAATAAAAATACTGAATATTAATAAAATGTAATCTAAAATTTTATTGTTTTCAAGCGCCAAAAAAAAGAAGACGTACAACGTGAGAGAACTCAAATTGTCTCGCATCTCGTCCTCCAGAAATGAACCCTGCCGGCGGGACAAGGCACGTAATCGGCGTTGGAACCGTGCTGCCCAGAGCCACGGGAATTTGCAGATATTCCTTGTACTCCTCACATTCTGTGAGTTTAAAAAAAAATGTTTGGAAATTGCTTTTGAAACACTTGGGAAACTTCAACACGGAGAAAAATGTTTATTTCATTCCAAATTCCATCATTTTTGTCAGTGTAAATTCCAAAGAAAAAAATTATTTCATGGAAGTTAGCATTTTTTATGTACGCTGTTTATATATCAAAATTTTGCAAAATGACATACTTTTTTCACTCAAAGTCAACTCCGTGGGACAGCAAACAACTCGACCTCGACACGACTTGGGTGTGACCCCCGCCCGGAGTAGTTCAATGGCATATTTGCATTGTTGTATGTCTCGACAGACCCCTTGCGTCTTCTGAATGTCATTCAGGGTGCATGGTTGGTTCAAAATCCCAGGGTCACCTGCATAACCATATAATCCGTGTGAAAAATTTTGAAAAATGAAAAATTATTTTCACAACATCACCCTCGTTTGCACCAATGTCAGTCATTTTTATTGCTAATGAATTAAAACGCCGATCAAGTACCCATAAAAATAAAATTCAGCAGGAAATTGACTAATGGTTGTATTAATTTTTTGCAGACAAAATATTCAAAAATTGTCCTCACCTGGCGATCGCTGAGAGGGAAGCGCTGTGGCCCAAGCGAAAAATATTTGAAGCGGAAGAAGATGTATTACGAGGAAGATGGCCATTTTCTGTGTGGCACTGTCGTCATTTCTCGTATTTGTGATAATGAAATCCTTCCCAGATACTCACTCAGAGTTACTGAAAAAAGATGGAAAAGAATAAAAATATAAAAATTCATTACTTTCATATAACAAAAACTTGTTTGGCTACTTTCATGACGTCTTCCCCCTCCGATTAATTCCTTATACCAGTATAACCTTATAGAAAGGGTTAAACATTTGTTATAAGCCATTTTTTTTATAAATACATTTTCTCACACTATTACCCTGAATGTACGAGTATAGCTCCCCCAACATATTTTCAACTTAAAACAACAATTTTTGCAGTTTCCCAGTAGGAGATTCCCATAAGTGTATATATAATGTGAATTACATACATTTATTTTCATTGAGATACTTTTTTTTAAAAATAAAAGACTGGCACAAAATACACCTGAACATCCTCTCTTGTACCATAACATACGCAATTAAGATTGCATGCTCACTGCACATCCTTTCTCTTTATCTCAACCCTCACATTTTATATTTCTTTGTTGCTGTAATAATTGTGTAAAAATATGTATCATGAATTCACCTTCATTAAGCTCGGCCTGAGCCTCCCAAATAAATGACGCATCTTCTTTACCAAACACCTACGTAAATACTTACGTATACGTTTTACTTTATGTACTTAAAAAAATTACGTCTCTCAAGCACCATTTAATTTGATAAAAAAAAAGATGACATGTTTGCCCAGCCCTTCTTTGACACACCTCGGTGATCACAAAAAGAACACGAGGAAAGTTTTTTCCAGGGAAAGTCCGATAACGTCCGTATATTTCTGAAGAATATTATATACCTGGATAAAAAAAAAAGGAATGCGTTTAACCACAACTTGCTCGTTTACTTTTCCCCCAATGCTCCTCGGATAATTAAGCTCGTTCTAAATATGACAAGGTTAGCAAACAAGGGGGAAATGTATGGGGTGATATAAGATATAAATGTCATTTATTTATGTACTTTAGCTATCATCGTAGATTAAATTTCGATTTACAACCTCATCATAATATTATTAGTTTTCCTGGAGTTTCCCCCTTCGTCATTACGCAATTGTGCCAATAATCTCGAGTCAAGTCCTGGGAACATTCATAAAAAAAAGCACTGGGTTCAGTTCCGCCAGACACTCTTTCCTGGACAAAATTAGTTAGAAATTGTAACAAATTCACAAGGAACAAGGAGTAACTATTACTGTCGTAAAAATTGTAGTTTACGACAATTACTGTCCTTATTATCCGTCATATAAAAAGAGAGATATTTTTTGAACCTTTCTAGGAAGGGAAGGACAAGAAGGGGATTAATCTTGTAATTTGTAATTGTAAGCATTTCAAGGTCATGGACATCACGAACCTTCCAGATTACTTCCAGGACCCTGATGCCGTCCTTTCTGATGAGGTGGAATGGGAGGGTGGACATCCCCCGGATTACGCCGTGGCAAATGCGCTCTTTGAAATTGGTATGGCAAATATCCCAAAAAATTTAACGTTTTCCCAGGCAATATTATATGACAAATGAAATCAGGTTGACTAAAACTGCAAATTTATTTATATTATGGCCAAAAATAGAAAAATCCAAATCTCACCCAATTGGATCCATGGAAGATTTGATCTCAAACCTCATGAAAAATTGGAGGAAGGAAATATCCCACAAAAAAAAGCTTTCGGATTGCCGGACGATGGACTTGACCTTTTGGTTTGCCAATAATGGTCATCCTCCCATTTCGGGGAAGGAATTATTCCAAAATAAAGTTATTAAATCCCTCATTTTGGGGAATATTACCCAAAATGAAGGGAAGATTCTGAGCCCGGAAATGGTATTTCCCTGGGAATGCTTGCAAGTCTATTCAGGACCACCGGCCGTGACATTCAAATGGAGACATTGGGGTCAATTGAGCGGAAGCCTGACCTGCCCCTGTAATGATGAAGGTCAAAGGGCAGAGGGAGAGACGGCCTCCTTCAATGAAAATATCCCGGATAATATCAAGCCAATAGAAATCTTCGGAGTTTGCATCCTTCATTTGGATGAGCAATTAGTCATTACGGGGCTGGAGACGTTTTGGAATCCTCAGGATTCCCTTGACCGAGATTCTCCCAGAACGGATGGAGGTCAAGGAGGAGGTCAAGTCTCTGGATGTGACACTTGAGTCATTATTGTCATTATTAATAAGTAATTTATTATATTTTGCAATTTTGGGCACATTTTCTACAAGAAATGTTTTTGGGAATATTTCCGGAAAGGTTGAAAGCAAAAAGGCTTGAATTGTACCCCGCGTGATTAGCACGGACGCGCGCGAATTTCAAAAATATTTTCCTCACCTGTCTCCTTTATTTTATTTATTTTCTCTCAGCTACTCAGCTTGTCTCTTTCTCGTCTCCTTTACCTTTTCTGGCTGAAATTTGCCTCTCGCATAATTTCCAATTTTATTTCCCTTTTTTTCTGGCTTTTTCTCTTGCACAAAGAAGAACAGAGACGGATGTACAAGGAAAGGGAAAGGACCTCAGCGTAATTTTTAGTTTTATTTGTTTATTTAAAGCTATTTTATGTGAAGGTTGTCAATTTTCAAGTTTGACAAGTTGATAATTCAAAAGTGCTGGTGAAACATTCTGATTTTCTGATTCTTGAATTGATAATTGGTGTAAATAAACATTATTGTCGATAACTTCGCCAAACAGTTTATATATAGGTATCATTTCCATTTCAAGACATATAACATTCTATGAGTAATCAGAAAGGGAAAGTTGACCTTTGACCAGTTGGTGGCAGTCACTCGCATAGTATAGGTGTTTACCTTTGGGAGACTATTGGTGCCTGCATCATATTATGTGTGAGTTCATTTGCAGTGTTATTGTTGGGAAATCAGAATATTAATGTCATTGGCCTGAGACGGTCAACACCTCATCCGTCACGTGAATATTGACTTCCCACCCTGTCAAAAAGATCTTACAATTGATTTACAAATTGCATCAAGTGTCTAGAATTTGAGTGGGTCATACTGTAAATAGAAAACAACAAATTAAATGACTGCATCAGACACAACAATCATGGAGACTTCAGCTAATTCTTCCCCAATGAAAGTGGACTTGGAAACGAAAAGTTTACATTTGTGGTATTTCCATGATAAATCTATGAAGAAAGCAACTTTGGAACAAGTGGACTTAAGTGGCATCACAGTTCGATCTCTGAAGGAAATTGCTGTTCAGAATAAGCCCGAGCAAAGTTTTACGGATTGTGCCGATGACATTGGTTAGTTGGTTTTCCTTCGTCCTATACTTTCTCTACTCGTATTTGATTTAACTATAGATGTTAAAATGGAAGACTCATGTAGGTATCTGTTACAAGTTACTATACACTATACTTGTATTTTGGTGTCATGATTGTTCCAGATGTTCTGTACAACGGATCTGTTCTTCCCGACAGCCAGGACCTATCGTTGGAGTCACTCAAGGTGAAACCTAATTCGGTATTGCACATCATCAAAAAAGTGGGGACGATCAGCGAAAAGAAGGATAAGGAGTTTGAAGAATTTCAAAAGCATCCCCTGAAAGTCATTTCAAGGCAAGTCATTAGTGAACTTGCTACAGCTCTGAAAACTATGATATTAAGTCCTGCATTTTATAGTGCTGTCGATGTGAGTATTTTCTGTTTAACACATTTTTTATCACAACATTGGTTTTGAATGTATGTTAAGTAGATGTAGTAATCACTGTGTTTTTACATGAAGGATTTAAGTGACCCGAAAACCTTAAAGGCTGTGCTGGCTGCTGTTCCTAATTTGAAGTATGACCCTGTCGGAATTGCAATTATTCAAGATCCCAGCATGATTTTGTATTTGGCGGATGAAGATAGTTTGAAAAAGTAAGGGTGCTATGAACAGTTGGATGACTTCATTGTTTTACAAGGATCATTATTTCATACACCGTCGGATGTGATAAATGTTTTTGTTTTGTGGAATCATGATTGCAGTTTGGCTTTAACACGCCCCTGGGTTATTGAAGCTTTCAATGTAATTGCTGCCGGGATACACCAGCAGGAAGCGACAAGTCGGGGAAAAGCTCTTCCGAGGGCACCTAGTCGTACCCCTGGCTTGCACTCTTTCTTGTCCTACATGAGACAATGCAAGTGTATTTTGCTTTCTTGGAAAACAGCTTGCATTAAATATGAAATACCAAACATAAAATTTAATGTTTAGCAGCTTGTAGCCTCGCAGGCGATATTTTCTGGTAATATGTTATCAGCGTATGAATGTTGGTAACAAAATTGCTAACTGGAACTGTCTTGCATTTTTTGTAGTGTATGACGAAGATGGCGAAGAAATTGAATTTGGTGGACCTCGTGCTTCTGGCAGTGGAGCATCTGGTGGTCCTCCTCCACAGATAACGAGACAACATCTCGAGGCAGCTTTGGCTTCTTTTACTAACTTACGTAAGAGAATAAGTTCGAATTAAGAAAAAATTATTTATCGTCATGATGAAAATAAAGTGTTCGTCGGTCAAATCCCTTGTAATTTCGTTAAAATGTAGTGTTAAGTGTTACTATGTGATATTTTGAATTGTTTTTTGCAGAACGAGGTGCAGGTTCATCTCAAGGTCCTTCCACCTCCAGGAGTTCTTCAGCGACAAACGCTGGTGCTGTGCCAAATCCGTTTCGCTTGTTCGGCCCTGGACCAACTGTCCGACCTCCAACTCAGACCATTCCTGCACCAACTCCATCTGCTCCTACGGGGGCAGCAGGAACTCCTCCTCCTCTTTCTGGCGAGATGGTTGCGAGAGCTATGCGAGAAGCGCTTAATCAACTTCCTCCAGAACAACGCACGGCTCAGTTTAATGCACTTAGAAGTACGTTGCTCGTCTGTTTTTGATATTACATTCTTGTCAACGTAATTAATCTAGTGTATAATCGATAGCTTAATTACGGTAGGCCCAGACATGCCAGTGACAATCCCGGATTAAATCCCCGGGATTACGGATTCGGATTACGGATTGAATAATCCCGGATTAAATCCCCAAAATATTTTGGAAAAGGAATAATCTGTAATCCTTAATCCCATAAATTTTTACAA
>JAQGBT010004287.1:0-16988 GCA_034698585.1 Disparrhopalites patrizii | reverse complement strand
TATTCCTCCATTTATTTATTTATTTCTCTCTTTTCGAATCTCTTTATTCCTCCATTTATTTATTTATTTCTCTCTTTTCGAATCTCTTTATTCCTCCATTTATTTATTTATTTCTCTCTTTCCTATCCACCTCTTCCCCTCTAATTTAGCTGTCCTCTCTTTCTCGCGTCCTCTTTTTCCCTCGCTCTCTTTTTCTTTATTTCTCTTTCTCTCGCCCTATTTTGTCTGGCTCTCTTTTCCTCTCTCTTTCTCTCGCCTTCTTGTTCTCTCTCGCTCTCTTCCTCTCTCTTTCTGCCTCCCTCTTAATCTCTCTCTCTCTCGCTATTTTTCCCCTTCTGTTTATTTGTCCCTCGACCCCTTTTTCTCTCTCTCGCTCTCTTTTGCTCTTTCTCTGACTCTTTTTTTCTCCCCTATTATTCTCTCTCTATTTCACTCTTCTTCTTTCGTTCTCTCGCTTCCTTTCTCTCTCTCTATCTCTCTTTATTTTTCTTCCTCTCGCTCTCTTTCTCTCCCTACGTCTGTCTTTTTACTTGATTCTCTTTCTCTCAGTCGTTCTCTTTCGTGCTTTTTCATTCTTTCTTCCCTGTGCTTTCTCCTCTTTAATTTTGTCATTCCTATGTATCACTGCTTATTTTTTCTCGGCTCGTCTCAGTTCCTCCTGTTCCTTTGCTCTTCCCATCCCCTTTGCATCCCTCTCCCTTCACCCGTATTCCTCTAGTCACCCCAAGCGCGTGTTTCAACGAGGGTTCGCCGTAGGAATAACTTTGTAGCCATGTCAGAGTCAAAGTTAAAATTATGACCACCAAAACGAAAATATAAAAAAAAAAGGAGGGGAAGCTGAAGAGCATATGTAGTACGGACAAAAGAAAATACTAGAGTGAGTAGTGCCGTTGAATATTTTAAAACAAAAGGTAGAATGACCACAATACTCAATGGATTTATATGACTTACTTCATGTTTCTCTCTCTCTCTCTCTCAGTCTTGCCTTTTATTTTCCTACATCACCTCACCTCGTTCGGGAGGGCCCTGCCTTCCCCACATAAAAAGGAATGCATATGAGGAGACAGAGGCCGAGATTTATGGCTCTATTATCAGTGTCGTAAAATGCCGGCAATTAGTTCCAATTGGCTCATGTTTTGATTTTGGGTCATCAATTATGCGGATCCACCTTCGTGTGTCTTGAGAGCTGAGGTAAGTACAAAAAACAACAATGGTACACGGACCAATAATAAGATGATAATATACATACGTAAAAACAAAAGAAAATAAACCCTTCTCTACACGATTTCCATATGATATAGGATAACCAATAAAAAACAGGAACTTCCCCTTGTCATTGCCTCCAGAAGATTATATGACGGTCACAAAATGACCATTTTAGCCCTGGACTGGTGACATGGAAAAGGTGGGAAGCAACACCATCAAAAGGGGGAATGTGTCTTCCCTTTTATGTGTAACATTCCAGGGCCAAAGGAAATCCGACGGGTGAGGTAATGGCGAAATACAGACAAAAATCTGGAATAACAACCCCTGGAAAAATATTACCAACCATCCGCTTTACAGGGCGGGGAGAGGGACATTTATATTGCGAAAAACATGGAGAAAAAGCTCTAAAGAGAGATGGAAAGGCCCAATTCGCCTTTTATATAAGGAAACATATGGGGGTCGACCGTGGGTTGGGACGTAAAGGGGAACCTTTTATTGCGGAAGAGGTAAATAAAATCTCCAGGGACCTCCGTGTATGTACGTACGTACAATACGTAGATATAACCCAACCTGTATTCAGCCTAATAGTAAATATAAATATTGTGCCATATATGAAATTTTACATCCCAACCCCCAATATTTCCTTGGGCGATTCAATACTGGAGTACACGGAGATTCCCAGCAACGAATTTTTCTTCGGCCAATAATAACTGCTAACATCGATTTTTTTTTGGGACTGAACGATGTCAAAACGAGATGGAATTATCACTACATCTGATTTCCCCAAACGTACATCCATATGTATAGATATGAGCGTGTATGTACATACATTTTCTGTGAGTATATACATATAAGAGATATATAGGTATACGCAATAATTAATCAACACTCCCCACTAGAAAGGGCATAACTCATTGGGGGAAAGTATCAAAGGGGAAGAATGGATGGATTAAATCAGATAGGGAGTGGGGGAGAAAGAGAAACAGAAAAGGCACAGAAAGGCAAGGGAAAAGGAGAAAAAAGAGCTAGAGACAATCAAAAAAATTGGCAGAAAAACTTAAATGAGAAAAAATGAGACAAAAACAAACAAAAGCAGGAGCCAGTGAGAAGGGGGAAAGTGGCAGAAAGACACAAAATGATAGAGAAAATAGAATTAGTAAGCGACCAAAGGACAATAAAAGCGGGAAAACAAGACAGAAAGACACAAAATGATAGAGAACATAGAATTATTAGACGACCAGACAGGAAAAGCCGGTAAAAGAGACAGAAAATCAAGAAAAGGGGGACAGCTGGACGGAAAGGGCATTAAAAAATAAAATACAAGAAACAATCAAAGAATATTACGACGGAAGCCGAAAGAAAGAACAAGGATATTTACAAAGAGGAACACGAGACAGGGTTGAAGGAGAGAAAGAAGAGAAGAGAAAGGAAGATGAGATGAGAGTGAAAGCAAAAGAAAGAGAAGAAGGAAAAGGAGAGAGAAAAGACCGGAAAATGGGAAGAATGGCGGGAAAATGAGAAAAACGAGGAAATAATAGGCGAAAAAAGAGTGAAAATAAAGGAAGAAAATTGCCAGAGAATTTAATCAACAATTAATCAAATTAATCAGGATTACACATAATATCAGAGAGACGCAATATGACGCTTAAAATAATACGCAAAAAATATTGCTAGTCCAAATATACAACAGACAAGAGAGAGAGAACAATTAGAGTAAAATTCGGAGGAGAGAGACAGACAAGGAGAGAAGGAGAGAGAAAGGGAACCATGAAGGAAAGAAAGGAGACAGTCCTCAGACATGATTAGGAATAAGCCCAAAAGTTCCAAAGTACGCACTTTCCGTTTTTTTTTTGTTTACTCTTACTACTTATAGAAAAGCCGAAAATATGACAAGGCCAGGAAAAAGGAACCAGTTCCCACACGGCCATAAAACCGGTGGGTAATTAAGTCTACACGGACTCTCCTAAAGTACATGCAATCTCAATATGAAATAACCCAATGAGTTAACGTGACTGGAAAGGACAACCTGAAAGAGAGAGAGAGAGAGAGAGAGAAGAATGTGTGGTCGTAAACAAATAAAATTTGCAATTGTTTGAGCATTCAATTTTTCTTATGGGGATATATAGTACCAACAAGTATCCAAAGTACACGCTCAAGCCAGCTGCAGCAATAATTCCGTTTCGAGCAGGGGGAAAAGGCAGTAGCTAGTCAAAATGAGCAAAGTTTGATGGCGATGATGTTGATAATAATGATCAGAGCTGACGGTCTTTGTTTGTGTCGGAGCAATTGGGAGAAAGAGAGAGAGACTGAGAGGGAAACATGAGCTTTTAATTTAAGTCATAAAAATTCAATCATTAAACAATAAACTTTTTTGAGGTTTATTACCGCGACCGGTGGCGACTGGTGATCAAGAGCGAGACGACTTTTCTGCATTGCCAACAATTTGAAAGGAAAAGAAATTCTAACCCTTTCCCCCACCAACTCCATCTTGATACATTCTGGCAGTTATCAGAATCAACTATAATAACCAGAAAGTCACTGGCATTGAACCATTATCCCTTAATGGTAATAAGAAAATTATCAATAATATTGCATTTTTTGCACAGAAAAAAAATTCAGAGCCTCATGACTCTTGGACATTCGTAACGAATTTGACCAAAATCAAATTCCGATATAGCGTAATAGAGAGGTTGGAATCAATTCTGAAGACATTTTTCAAATTAAATAAATGGATCCTCCCGGGACTGGAAAGGATGTCATCTGCTCCCACGAACAAATCTGGGGGAGAAACATCTGCGTGTGAGGGGGGGGAAGTTTGAGGATGAAATTGACGAAAAGAAGTGCATTTTAGGCTGGAAAAAAAGATGTGGGAAATGTGAAAAGGGGAAAGAAATTACATTAAATCTCTTCACGCTCCTTTCCTCAACTTGGAAGGCCGGGCAGTTTTATTCCTTCCATTGAAACACTTCACACTTTCTCCGAAACTTGTTACTTTCTCCACACCAAGTGACTTTCAATGGAGTTGGGTTGCGTGAGTTGTTCATGAATTTGTTCGTGGGAGAGAAAATGGGCAAAAAGCAAGAGAGTGGGGAAACACATTGACAATATCGGAAGGTGAGATGGGAGAATTTGAGAGACAGAGAAAGAGAGACAAAAGAGATATAAAATAAGACGAGTGGATATTAGATAAAACAGCGGCTGATAAACATGACAGAGCCACATAGAGAAAGCACACAGGCAGGAAGAGAGGTAGAGAGGGAACGAAAAACAGGAAAGAGAGACGCATGAGAAAACATTTGCGAGAAAGGGAAAAAAGGAGAGAACTATCAAAGAGAATAAAAATGGCAAAAGAGATGAAAATGAGAGCGATGAAATGAATGCAAAAGAAAGAGGAAAGACAGGAAAAACGAGGGAAATGGGAAAGAGAGAAAATAATAATAAGAGGGGAATAAAAGAAGAAAGAGATGCTGAAGTGAAACGAGAACAAGTGAGAGGAAAGGGATCAATGGAGGGAATGGGAAGGAAAAAGGCAAAAAGGAAAGTAAAGGCAAACAGGAAAGCAAAAGATATATAAAAGAAGAGGCAAAAAAGACACAGGAAAATGGCGAGGCAAAAGATGCATACACCAGAGAACAAAGAGAGAAAAGAAGCACACGAGAGAAAAGAAGCAAGATAGAAACAAAACCGGCATGAGAGAGAAAAAGAAAAGAGGCACCAGAGAGAGAGATAGGAGGCACACGAGAGGGAAAAGAGGCACAAGAGAGAGACAGGAGGCACAAGAGAGAGAGACAGGAGGCGCAAGAGAGAGAAAAGAGACGCGAGATAAGAAGCGAGCAAAAGGGAAACAGAGAAAGAAAAGAGGCAAAAAGGAACGAGAAAAACAAGCAGCAAAAAGAAGAGAGAGACACAAAAGAGGCAAAAAGGAACGAGAGAAACAAGCAGCAAAAAGAAGAGAGAGACACAAAAGAGGCAAAAAGGACCGAGAGAAACACAAAAGAGGCAAAAATGACCGAGAGAAACACAAAAGAGGCAAAAAGGGCCGAGAGAAACAAGAAGCAAAATGAAGGGAGAGACAGAAAATAGGCAAAAAGGACCGAGAGAGACACAAAAGGGAGAGAGAGAAAAGAATCACCGGAGAGAGAGAGACAAAATGCAAGAGATAGAGAAAATAGGCAAGCGAGACAGGAGAGAGAGACAAGAAGCAAGAGAGAGAGAAAAGAAGAGAGAGAGAAAATAGGCAAGCGAGACAGGAGAGAGCGAGAAAAGAAGCAACGAAGAGAGAGAAAATAGGCAAGCGAGACAGGAGAGAGCGAGAAAAGAAGCAACGAAGAGAGAGAAAATAGGCAAGAGAAAAAGGGAGAAAAGAAGCAAGAGAGGCAGAGAGAGAGAAAAGAAGAAAAAGAGATCCAAAAGAGGCAAAAGAGAAGGAAATGAGAGAGTAGGAGAGAAGAGACGGATAGGATACAAATAGGAAGATATAAAGACAGCAAATTAGAACACAGGAAGGTGTGCTGAAATAAAATGAGGACGATTGAGAGAAAAGCCCCGTAATTTTCTTTATAGATTTGAACCCAACTTAGGTGGTGGTTCCAGAGATTCACGAGAGAGATCCTTTGAGAGAAATTAATTGTAATTGTGAGATCATCAATAGAGGAAATTTAAGTAGGTCGCCTTGTACAGGATTTTCAGCCCATTTTTTCTCACTTGAAGGTGACTCGCCCAAGAGAGAGAGAGACAGAGAAAAGCCCCTATAAATACCATCCCCGATGATGGCTTACTTCTACCTAGAAGTTGGGAAGTGCGAACGCTTTCCGAATTAATTTCGCCAATGGTAGAACCAGCAACGGGGGGATCTTCCCCTGATTGTGCGAAGTGAGTAGTGTTTCTCCCGTAATTCCTCTGAAGCCATTACCTCTCTGGAGAAGATAGAGAGGAGGGAGAGAGAGAAAGACTTCCAAGCCGCACATTAATACACCCACACACACACACACCCCGAAAATCAATGGGGAATGCTGGGAAAGATAAAAAAAAGGTGCGAAGAAGATAAATTCATGGGCACTTCCATTAAATATAATTACTCCATTCACATTATTGGAATCTTTCCTTTTCCCCTTTCGACGGCCCCACAACAGCACAGGTGGTGTCTGCCAATAAAGCTTTCCCCACATTTCTCCCCACCAATCCTCCTCTTTCACTTTATTTTCCCTATGACCCTCTTCTCCTTCAACTTTCCCTTCTTTCTCCTCCAAAAGCCTCTTATTTTGTAAAATTAAATTTTTAAATGGCATTAAAAAATTTAATTTGCAAATGGTATTGAAAAATTACATTTGAAGCTGATGTGGAACAATTAAATTTGCAAATGTTATTTAAAAACTAAATTTGAAAATGTTATTTAAAAACTAAATTTGAACATGATATTTAAAAATTAAATTTTATATAAGATATAAATGAAATTTGAAAGTAATTTTGGGGCAAGCCAAAATAATTAAAGGTATAATTGAAATTACTGCGTTTTAGGCAATTTTATGCTATTTTAAGTTAGCTTTAGACCATTTACGACCGATTTTGCACTAAAATTAGGTAAAACAGCACTATAATATATGTAAAATAATTCGAAAAAAGGAGTATGTTTCCAAACAAAGGAATAAAGGAGTGAATTTACAATAGTAAATGTTCCAAAACAGTCAACTTTAGTACATGAAAAGTCACAATATTATTGCAATGGATTCATTTTCAGCCCTAAATCTCCGCATTTTATTGAAATGTATCAAGAAATATCCTACATTGAAGGCATAAAAAGAATAATTTCTAATGGGAGAAGAATATTTTTGTAATAAAAAATAATTTTATAACCAATTATTTTTTAGTATAATTTTGTTTAATTATAGTTTTGTTATAAAAATGTTTTTTATAGTTTGTTATAATTTGGGGAAAGCAGAAATTTTGTTATCAGCACAATTGTTTCCGGCAAAAAGCATGTTTTTTTCGTAATATAAAGCATAAGTTGGTTGGCCCCAGCTGATTATTGTTCATGAAAGTAACTGAATTTTCGATGCAAAAAAAAACAAATGCGTTTCAGGAGACACAATTTAGGGGAAAAAATCAAAATTGTTTGGGAACTTAAAGGCATAAATCTGCTCTGATTGATTACATTCATTTAAACAGGCCTGGAAAATATTACCTAAAATCCAAAGCCAGTCTTAAGCCTCAACCAATGTCCATAAACAACTACTATTCCATTCATCCTTTGGTAAAAAAAAAAAAAAAAAGAATGGTGAAAAAATAAGTGTTGAAATTTTGTAAAATAATTGTCAGTTGACAAAAAAAAATGTCCCCTCCCACGTCTTGTAGAGGAAAAAGCCGAAAGGAAAGAATAATGAATTAAGGAGTCAGTCACGTGTAAAAATAAATCCTAATTATTTCCCACCAACCCAACCCCTTTCATTCTCCCACCATCATCACTCATATGGAGGGCCTTTTCCCTAATACGTATACCTATGTATGTTGTTAAGATTATATCCTGTATTTACCATTGCATTGTTACAAAAGAAAAGTGCATCCATTGGAAGGTTTTTCTTATGTCAAGAGAGATTTCCCAATGTCATGCCGACTGCCGAAATAATTTCCCCCAACAATTACCGTACATAATAAGAAGGGATTTGGAAAACCCGTACAGTCCCACACAATCGCTTGGGGAAGGAAATTAAGGAAGAAAAATGACGAGAATAACGTGGAGAAATTATCATGTATGGAAAAAATGTTTTTTTTTCCTGAGGAAATCCCTTGTAGGAATCTCCCATGCATTCGAATTTTTTTTAGACAAACAAAAACGTTGCACACGACAAGAAGCTCTGTCCATGTATTTGACTGGTATTTTTTTTATAGAAAACAGTTTTTTTTTAAATCTTGAGAAAAAAATGGAAGGAAAAAATTATCCATTTATCATTCAAACCTGACATTTGTGAATGTATTCAGTGGGTTCTCCACCAGAGTTTTCTCCTAAATGGATTTTCAAGGCACCCACAATGATACTATTATTGGTGGCTATACGACCTGTCTTTGTGGCTATTAAATTACCACCAAGAACACATCCTTCTTTTTCCGGGATGACAATATGTAAGGGAGGAAGACGAATTATGTAATCTTCCCATCATCATCTTATGGTCATGAGAAGAATAACAAAAGGGAAAGAAATCCCCGCCACAATTTACGAAATCACCACTCTTTAAAAGTTGTTGTAATTGTATAGATTTCCCATCAAATACAAAAAATTACACCGGAAGGCCTATAAATCTCCATTGGATGCAGAATTTTATTGTGAATTTAGTAAACAAGATTCAAGATTCAAGATCCAGATTTACATAGAATTGGCCAAGTTATGAGTGTTTTCCGCGCCAAGTTCAAACATCCGAATTTGTCACCCTCTGGAATTTTTTTTCTCGCATAAACCGCGTTAATTCCGCTAATTCTTCTGGGATACGAATGCGGCTTATTTTACTAGATCTGCATTAAAATTCCAAGCAAGATATCATTATTTTTTATTCAAAACGCATTATCTGTGATCCAAAAAGCATTATTTTTCATTCAAAAAGCATTATTTTTCATTCAAAAAGCATTATTTTTCATTGAAAAAGCATTATTTTTCATTGAAAAAGCATTATTTGTTATCCAAAAAGCATTATGTTTTATGCAAAAATTATTATTTTTTCTCCAAATACCATTATTTTTGGGTTAAATCACAGAAATTCCGTCAAAATAAGCGGGAAAGAATTTTTAATTTAAGCCATGCAACGAATACATTTCAAAGTGTTTGACCAACTAGATTTTTCGAGGATTTTTTTTTTTTTTTTGAGATTAAAGGCAAGCATCAAGCATATCTCTTTATTTGAAGTTAAGAAAAGTTGATGAGAACAAGGGGACAGAAAATAAAAGAGAGAATCATCAGAGTCCCCTATTTCTAAAAACTTGCTCTGGCCTGTCCAGAGGAACATTACGGAGCTCTTTTGTTAACACGCATTTCTCAAATCATCTTTTTAATGTTTGTCCGTTCCACTCTCAAGAAGTTCACCGCACTTCCTTGGCGACAACGGACAATTTGCTCTTGAAGGGGGATGGGAAGGTGTGGAAAGGGACATGCGACGACATGGATCATCGGATCATTATCCTTCATGGGTATTGTAGGGATAACAGGGAGCAAGGCAGACAGAGAGAGAGAGAGAGAGACGGAGTAAATTGAGGTAGAAAGACAGAGACGGAGAGATTTCCCATAATAATGTCCTTTTGAATGATGATATATCTACAATTTATGGGAATAAAAATTCCTTCAAAGTAAGTGTTCCATATGAGTAGGAAGAATCAAATCTGATCATCTCCATGCGAGCTTTAAACAATAATTGTACACTTAAATATGTATGTACATATGTAACATAACCGACACTATTTCATGATCGTGTGGGCAAACTGGATTAGCTCACATCCGAGCTATTATGTACAGGAGAAAGAAGAGGAAATGTGAAATGAGACGATGATCTAGAAGGTTTTAAACATATTTTTGATGGTTTTAAAAATTATTTTAAAGGTTTTAAAAATATGTTTGATGGTTTTTGAAAAAAATTTGCAGGTAATTTTTTAAATGCAATTTTTTGAATGTAATTTTTTGAACTTTGTCTATACATACATAGATTGAACAATTGCCTATACATAGATAATAAATATATTCGTGATTAATACGAATAATTTCTAGAAAATTTTACGGAATTCGGAAATTAAATCGACGGGATAAAACTGACTTTTGCCATTTGTGTCTTAACTTGGTAAATTTAGGCTGGCTGTCGCTCGAAGTTTTTTTTTAGATTCACAGAATTATGTAGCATTTTCTTGTCTTTTTCATTGTCTTTATGCCTTGAGTGGTGTGATACAAAATCTAATTTGGTATATTACTATTATGTTACTATAGGTATGTTTTGAGAACAATTTAAACGCGTTGATAGAAAATATCTCCACGTTTAGGAACAATGGATTCCGCTTACATAAAATGGGCAGGTCCATTTGTTAAAATTGCATTATTATTTGTTGGCAATGATGCTATTATATAATTTCTATTTCGTTTTGTCTTTCCTAAAAAATATTTTGTCTCGTGGAAAGTGAGAGTATTTGCTGAGCCAGCATTTGGACCAACTTGATTGCATTTGAACGGGGTAAAATCCATAGCTTTGAAAGGATTTTACCTCAACAAATACCTTTGTTACAAGCTCGTGTGACGTGTTACATGTTATGTCCATATGTCCTATATGGCATAGGTGATGTATACAGGAGGACACGTATGATGTGTCCATTGTGTAATATTTTTCTCAGGTCTCACATTTAAAAATTTTCACATTTTGGTCAAGTTATTTTTCGTGATTATAATAATCGTCTCCAAACACTTGGCAATTTGGTGGGGAAAATGGCTTCATTTTTTTTTGGAGGAAAAAAGGACGCCGCCTGAATGACATGCATTTAAAGGAGGCGGAGGAGAGCATTCCATTGGAGATTATCCCGTCTCGCTTCGTCCTCTCGTCTCCCTAAAAATATCCTCACATGTATTATTTCCACATATTTATGATTTTATTCAGCTTACACGTTTTTTCTTATTCATACTGTCTCTCCTTCTTACTTTCCTCTAATTGTCTCTTTCATTCCCCCCAATTTTTACCTCCTCGAACTTCCCTTTCTCCCTTTACCTTCCTTCCTCTCAGATTATTTCTTCTCAACAATTCTTCCCCTTTTTCCCGTATTTTTCCCAGGCGTTTCCTCAGTACTAATATTTTTCTTTCTTTTTTTTGTGATTTCCCCCTTAAATATCTTCCCTTTTCTTTGGCTTCCTTTTCCACCAATTTCCTTGAAAGCCAATCCCCCATTATTTGTCTTCACCTTCTTCTCTCTCCCCCAGCTTTTGTTCATCACGTTCGTGCGTGGCCTTTGATAAGTCAGTGACATGAAGCGGATTTGGGTGTCCAAGGACCTCTACTATAAGGCGTCTCTCAGGGCAAGTTCATATATGCATATGTATATACATATACGTTACATCCTTAGCCCAAGTAATTTGTCACAAATTAGTTCATTCCCATACATTTCATGTCCAGGATTTATTACCAATGTGTATAAGACGGTGGCCTACTCGTAAAAATCCCCTCTAAAGCCCTTTGCCCCCTTCCGTACATATAGATATATGTCATACCCAAATTGGTTTTCAAAGTCCCTGTCTTTCAGTCTGAGGGCGGAAGACGAAAAGCCGTTTTACATACAACCAAAGACCAAAAAGACTCTCCCTCCACTACCAAAATACAAAGGGAAAGACATGCGGATGTTTCCTTTTTTTTTCTTACGTTGTACCAAAAAAAAAGAAAATTGGACAAACGAAGAGGATAAAGCACTTTGTATACGCTTCTGCCCACAAACAAAGGAACGGCAGATAAGAGGAAATCACACGGTCGGGAGAGAGAGACCAAGCCGCGAGAAATGACAGTTTAAGACGAAACAGTGAATCAGGGAGAGGAGCGATACAGAGAGAGAGAGTGAGAGAGGGAGGAAAGAGAGACGAAATAAATTGTCAAAAGACAGGGAGAGGCAGGACACAAAGGAGACGAATAGAAACAGGAAAGAGTGGGAGAAATATTTACATAGTGAAGACAAAGAAAGTGAAAAGGACAGAGACAGACAAATGAAAGAGACTCAAGGCACAGGAAAGGAAAAGGGAGATGCAAAAGAAAGTTAACAAGAGAGGGACAGAGGAAAGAGTGACAAAAAAAGAAAGAAATGAGTGCCAGTTACAGAGACACATATAAACTGCCAAAGAGAGAAAGGGAAGAGAGAGAAAAGAGTGGCAAAGAGAACGAGAAAGAGCTAGAGAGAAAAGAGTGGCAAAGAGAACGAGAGAGAACAAGAGAGAAAAAAAGAGTGGCAAAGAGAACGAGAGAGAACAAGAGAGAAAAGAGTGGCAAAGAGAACGAGAGAGAACAAGAGAGAAAAGAGTGGCAAAGACAAAGAGAGAGAGAAAGGAGTGGCAAAGAGAAAGAGAGAGAAAAGGGTGGGAAAAAGAACTAGAGAGAAAAAACAGTGGGAAAGAGAAAGAGACAAGAAGAACGATAAGAAAGAGAAAATTGGACAGAGAAAAGAAAAAGAGAGAAAGGACGTCTTCGCCGAGGATCAATAATATTTTACAGTTTAAAAGTATTATTTGTATTTTTTGAGCCGCCTGCTCCAACTGCGAACTTATTGGTTTTCACAAAGTAATTTCTTTTTTTCTCTCCCTTTCTCCTTCTCCCATCTTATCCGCCCTCTCTGTTGTCAATACACAACAATGTATACAATACAAAGTATATACCCAACTATTCTTTTGAGGACTTTCACATTGTATTTTATTTTTCCTATACCTTCCTTATGTAGCTTATGTATTCCTCCTTGTAGCATGTACATATATGCCTTCTCCAGAATGAGACTAAGGAGGAGGGAAATGGGATGTAATAAACTTTTTCCCTCAACTATTATATTCCCCATATTTTTCCATTCCTCCTATTTATTTATGTGCATATGTACACACAAAAGGAGAGCGCGTGTTCGACAGAGAACAAAACTGGATCTTCTTGGAAGATCTCCATTGCAATTTTACATATGGCCGTACATATTAAGCGTTTATCCATATCCTCCCGAACGATTTGGAGAGAGAAGCCTTCCAAGGAGGTGGGCTGGATGGTGTTCCTCGTTTTTACTCATAAAACACCATTTGAGAGGAGACACGAAGGATTTTCAGCTTCTGGAGAGAATATTATATGTATATCCTTGTCTGAGAAACCTTTTTTGTATAAGGAAAAGGTGGGATATCTCCGTGGAAAGATTATGTATCAAGGGGATATATAAGGATCTTGGTCAAAAAGGGGGAAGGCGAGAGAAAGGAGGAAAGGCAGCAGAAAATTACGGCTTTCAGAAAGATGAATGATCAAAAGGCACGAGATCATCCCCGGCGTTTACGAGAGGGAGAGCGAGACAGAGAAAGAGAGAGAGAGAGAGAGAGAGAGAAAGAGACAGAGAGACTCTTTATGCCTTTGCCTCCTGGATTTTCTGTCACCTATTGCTATTCTTTATATTTCACGCGTGAGAATTTTCAAAAAGTAAGTATAATCTAACACTATATTATTTTGGCTATGGTGGGATATTTCGTTCAAAGCCTCATCTAATACTGTGTAGTGTGTAGCGAGGGGAATAGTTTATATTTTCCCCACCTTTTCTACCGTTCCAGCGAGGAGAAATACGTATAAAGTGTATAAATTATGTCACGTTCTGCTACAATTTACCAATGTCTTGTCACCCTGAATTAAAGCTGATCAAACTGAGTGAGTCGTTTTTTTCCTCCTTTTTTTGTCTAGGCCTTCCACGTCTTATTCTGATGTAACTCATCCGGGTTAGGTCTTTCCATCTTCTTTTTTTTTGCGATCTTTCTCTGCAGTTCTCTTCATTTTCCGGACATGTTTGTATATCCCTTTTTTGCCTCCATTTTCCTCTGTTTTTTTTTTTCTTCACACTTTTCTCTTTTCCCAGCTTTTTAATTCCCTTTTGTCCCATTTTTCCATTGCCCTTCCCTCTTTCCTCTCTCTATTTTCTCTTTCTTGTTTTTCTTATGAATTATCTCGGTTCTTTTTTCCGCTGCTCTTCTGTATATATTTGCCGGATTTTCTCCCTTTCTTTTTCTTTCCACCGGAAGTGCATTCAGTTTTCTCTATTTTCCTCTTTGTTCCTCTACCTTTCTCTGTATTTTTTTTCGCTTTCCTTTTTTCTTTAGTGTTTCCCAGCTCTATATATTTTTACTTCTAGATTTTCTCTTTTTCTGTCTGTTTTTCTTATTTTCCTCCTGGGTTTTTGCTCTTTATCTGTTTTTCTTATTTTCCTCCTGAATTTTTATATTTATCAGTTTTTCTTATTTTACGTCTAGATTTTCTTTGCTTTCCTCTGTTTTATTTGACTCCTAGATTTTCTCTTTTTCCCCCAATTTGTCCGTCTTATTTTGCTCCAAGATATTTTATTTTGACTCTGGATTATTTTATAAAATGCTTCTTAATTTTTGATTTTTCTCTCTGCTTTTCTTATTTGGTTCTTGGGTTTTATCTTTTTCTCTCTGGATTATTTTGCGCCTGGATTTTGGATTTTTCTCTCTCTTTGTCTTATTTTGCTCCTGTATGTTTCCTTTCTCTCTGTTTAGTTTATATTATGTCTGGATTTTGCCTTTTTTCTTAGTTTGAATAATACTACCGGTTATTTTGCTCTTTGTTTTTATTAATTGTCGACTATTTTCTTGGTATTTTTATTTCTCACCGGATTTCCTTTTTCTCTCCTCTCTTTGCCTTTTCCTTTCCTTCCCTTTGTGATTCCATCTTTACCCCGTTAATTATTTTCAAACTGTAAAATATTATGGGAAAAGTGTCTTCATGTGGTTTATATCGTGTATTATTTCTGTTTGTTTGACTATAGGTATCCCTCTTGCAACTGGAACTTTTCTTCTGGCTCTTCCCCATCAACGACCTGATATTTTGGGAGTACTCCCGTTATTTCCATCCTCCCATTGTTACATCCATGGCACGTGGTTCCCGAGTGGATTCCTCCAGTAAGACGATCCTCCTTTAACAAAGATGATGAGGGAAATCATGTAAAATAACACTTTGTCCATGTTGGAAATGGGAAGCGTCGGAATCTTGTTTGTGGTTGACTCTTGAAAAAAAGCCGACCCTTCCCATATATTCTTTCTAAAATCCTGCTCTCGTCCCTTTTCTGGTGTCCAAACAGACCATAAGACTAAATGGAGGAGACGTGTTGATATACAAAAGCCCAATGAACCTGTCATGGGACAGACATTCAAATTACACGATTTCCTTCATCTTCTCTTCCCATAATCACATGTGGCAACCTTTTCCAGAGACTTTGTCCAGACCTCCGTTCATGCTCGTCATCCTTTCCTTTTTGCTCATCAATAATTTTCACATTGCCTCCTTCAATCAGACTTTGGAGAGGAACCACAAGAGTATCTGAAATGAGGTCCAAAAGTAGATTTAACAAACCTTCTAAAGACGTGTGGTTTTACTCAGAAAGACAAAAGGGCTCCTCAATAGACCACATTTCCTTTTTTTTCCCGAAACAATTTCCCTTGTAAATGTGTGAAATATTCCAAGAAAAACCAGAGACATTGTCTATATGAGGATACATTTTGTCGATTGAAAAGATGCCGATGGCATGTTGCGGTTTTGGTCATATTTCTGAAAAAAAAAAAAAATTTGAAGCCAGACTTTTGCCGTTTGAGCCATCTTTTCACCCCTAATTATGGGGTATGGACCATGTCCTTCATTGATTGGGATATTTGAACAGGTGAAAAAAGGGCTCCCTGATAACCATATGGTGCTTTTCCTCCATTTGGTTCCTTGACATTACTGGAAAAAAAAAATTGCTTACTACAAATCAACGACAAATGGTGTATTTTGTTGGTCTAGAAATTAACCAAAAAAAATGTTTCCATAATAATAAATTTTTTCTTGGCTCAAAAACATGGAGCGTCCATTGTTTTCCGAAGGAGGCAAAAACGCGTGTTTCATATGGAGATTATAGGACACGCATTCTATGGAAAGGAAGAAAAAAAATTCTTTTACAACTTTCCATGGCAGCATAACAGACAAAAAAAAAATTGGATGGTGGAACAGGTTGGAAGCCTGAAAAACGAATAAGCCAAGTAGTTTGTATGTGTTTACAATTTTTTTTTCTTCCTACCTATTTTTTTCTACCACACGAGTGTACAACGCCTTTTTCCTATATCATTACATACAATATCCCACAGTCTTTTAGGAGCTCTTGGTAGGAGTAATCTCCAACGGTTATGATTATTATTCCGAATGCTAATCGTTTTGAATGTAGTAAAAGCCCACAGTGGGTTACGGGAGGGGAGGAGGAGTGAATGTGTGTTCAACATGGATTTCATAATTCAAATAATATACATTTCTATGTGTGCAGGGAATACTGCCTTTTTCCCTGGATATGCATATGTATCCTTTAAGTTGATGGTGGCATGACTCCGCACGAAATCCAGGGATGGAGTCCAGAGATAAAGGAGGGAGAGAAGGAAAAATAACATTTCAAAAGTGTTCTTAAAGTGCCAAGTTATGGCGGAGTCAGTCTACAGGGAGTTGACGTGGAGAAAAGAGTTACAGGATCCAAGGAGAGGGTACAAGGCATTTATACAAGGAGAGAGAGAGGGAGAGACGAAGAGAAAGGACGAAAAACATGAAAATAAAAACAAAGAGCTATAGGAAGCCAAGCAGATGATAAGGACGCTTATTTAGACAGGCATACGGAAGAAAATAGAGCGGAAGAGATAAAGCAGAAACGCACAACGAACTGAGAGAATAATTAAAGGGGAGAGGAAGCCCGCGAAAAGGTGACAGAAGAGACAAATATGTAAGTAGGCAAGTACCATAAGCGACTGAAGAAAGAAAAGGGGGCAAGGAGAGGTTGTGCAGAGGGAAAATGGGAAGATATAGAGAAAGAGAGACGAGGAGAAATAATTAAAGGAAGAAAAAGAGAGAGTGACAACAGGAACAATAATTAAAGGAAGATAAATAGAGAGACAATAGGGAAAAAAATAGAGAAAGGAAAAGAGAGCGCTGTGGAGCAATAGTTATAGAGAGAAAAAAGGATAGCGAAAGAGAAAGAAGGATAGCTGGGAATGAGGAAGAAAGAGAAAGACACATTGAGAGACAGGAAGAACT
>JAQGBT010004286.1:0-16992 GCA_034698585.1 Disparrhopalites patrizii | reverse complement strand
GCAATCGTCTTCACTAGTCTCACACTAGTCAAAGAGTCCCCGATTCTGTCCGTCATCATGCTATTTATACTTGTTTTCATAAAGCAGTTTATTGGTGGACAGTAGACTTGCCAATCATTTGGGATAAAAATAGTAACAATACTAAAAAACTACGTATTGTAATTCAGCACAACACAAATCATATACTTAATAAAACCATAGCAATCTAAATAAGTAAAGCCAAGCTTTACAGTACATATAGCGTAATCCGTATCCGTAATCCCGGCAATAAAATCCAGGATTAGTAATACGTTGGACATAAACGTGTGTATTGTATGTATGGATAATGTGTATTTAATTTATATGTGTAATAAATAAATTATCTCCAAATATTATCTCCACAGCTGCATTCGTGCTCTATATTGGCTGCTTCCTGTTTAGTGTCACCTTGCTCACTGGAATTCGCCGGGTAAAACATAATTTTGTGCAAATGTATGTATTTTTTGCAGTCTATATAAAAATCATGATCATGCGAGAAGATTATCCTGCTGCAAATCTTTCTTTCTGATCTGACCCTTGGAATGGGTGACGTAGGAAGGGTCACGAAGATTTTTTAATGTATTTTCACTAATGCTTGACCTATGAAGGATCGCTTGGATTACATGACCCCCTACTTTCTCATGTGTATGACTATCCTGGGCTATTTGCTGGCCATTGTATTCACCGCGATCTCCCGATGGAAATTGGTCGTGAGTCCCGTGGAAACCTTTTTGATGACCCTTATTGGGGTCTTCTTGGCCCTTTTGAACTTCATCATCCTTTTCAATTACATGGAACGACTCAAAGAGGAAAAGGGCATCCTGTCCACCTGGAGGAAATGGCGACCCCGGCGAAAACCTCGGCATGACCCCGACAATAATGAGGAGACTGACGAGGAAATTCTGATGGAATGACTCCTCTTTTAACCTGGAATAGTCCCTTCGATGAAGATTAAAATGCTTTTGAAATACATAATCTACTTTTCCAATTAAATTAATTAAATGCGCTGAAAGAGGGTGATGTGTGACTCGGTACTGATAATTGTGATAAAGTGATAATCAATGACAGAATGTGGGTTTATCTGAAACTATCTGAAACAAATAAAATGTTCAATCACACTTCCAGCACTTTATGACTGTCTCCAACGCTTTGACCTTTGATTTAACCTTTATATCTAACAAAAAAAGGTCATTATTATTTGATCAAAGCCCAGGAGAAAAAAGTTCACGCCAAAGTACAGGTATGATAATTGTAAAAAAAATGACCAGAAAATGAAAGAAAAATCATGAACAAATGTGATGACCTTTGACCTCGCTGTTATACCCGAATTAATGATTTTTTTCCGGGGAATATTTTCTTGAAAACGTTTTTTTGTACGCGGCTTTATATGGGAAAATGTTGTCCCTTGTCCCAATGCCAAGAAACAGGCAAAAAAAAAACTTGGTTCGATTGCCTCAAAGAGCGCGAATGCTCAAATCAGTTTCTGCCTTCTGCGCCCCTTCAATTTTCTTGCAAATTTCCCGAAAAATGTAGCTTTAATAACTTTGAACTTTAATTGTATTTTAAATACGTTTTCAACCAGAACAGTTTTTTTGAAAGTATCCGCTTTTCAAAAAAGTGTGGATTCCCCTGTGTTTATGGGTGAATCCACTTCGTATCTCGGATTTCGTTTTTCTCTCTCAATTCGGGAAGTGAAATTGGAAAGTATACTTTCAAGTATGGCTTGAACTCCGATGTAAATGTTCACTTTGCAATTGAAAAAAGAATTTGATAAGGGTTAATTGCTGTATTTTTACTACATTGTTTCCTGGTCTGTATCAGGAAGTGAAACTTTATATTGTCTGTAGTCAGCTATCAGTTTTAATCGAGGTAGAACAAGACCAAATAGCAGTTCAAAAATGGCCAAGACGGGTGTGCTACCCTTTGTGAGAGGCATCGACTTCTCACAAAATGATTTTAAGGTGAGTTTTTGGAGCTTTTTGGAAATGATTATTTCGTTTATAAAATGGTTGTTTTCATATTTCATACATGTTTGAAAGTCCTTTAAGAATGAAAGTCAAGTTTGAAAGATGCTTTTAGTTTTAGTCATGGATTCTTGGATTTAATGTGAAATTGTAATTGTAACTTGTTTCCAGACAAAATGTTTCCCACCTTCGGTGAAGGAAATGAATTCATTGCGATGGCTCCGGTTAGACAAAACCAGTTTGTGTGAGGTACCTGCAGAGCTTGGTAAACTACAAAAATTGGAGCACATCTCCCTTCGCAGAAATGAACTGGAAAAGATTTATGGAGAATTGACCTCGCTACCCTGCTTGCGAACGATCAATTTACGACACAACAAAATCAAGAGTTCTGGAATCCCAAGCCAGATTTTTGATTTGGAGGAGTTGACGACGCTTGATTTAAGTTACAATAACTTGAAGGAACTACCACAGGGTTTGGAGAAGGCCAAGGCGTTGTTGGTGTTGAATTTGAGCAATAACTGGTATTCTATCAAGATTTTTAACATCAATTATTATTTTTTGTTCTACCATGCAGTGGTCTAACTACTTTGATTTG
The DNA here is from genome assembly GCA_034698585.1 of Disparrhopalites patrizii. NCBI lineage: Eukaryota > Metazoa > Arthropoda > Collembola > Symphypleona > Sminthuridae > Disparrhopalites > Disparrhopalites patrizii. The sequence goes on along the minus strand of JAQGBT010004286.1, from coordinate 14,415 downwards.
TGGTGGGACTTACAGCATTGACGGCATTCCCGGCAACGTGTTAATGAACCTCATCGATTTGATTCATTTGGATCTAAGCAATAACAAATTGGAAACGCTTCCGCCCCAGACAAGAAGACTGGTTCATTTGCAAACCTTAATCTTAAATGATAATCCTTTGGCTCTGTTTCAGTTCAGGTAATTTCTCTGGATTAATGATGTCATTTGCATTAAGCATATGCTAAGAATGTTGTTTGAGAAGCAATTTTATATGTACTTTTGGTTTTGGTGTTCTTAGACAATTACCATCTTTGGCTAACCTGGAGACACTGCATTTGAGGAATACACAAAGGTCCTTGACGAATATGCCAACAAACTTGGAAGCTTTGACCAGATTAGCGGACCTAGATTTAAGCAAAAACGGACTTACCAAAATACCTGACGGTCTATTTACTTTGCCGGGACTGAAGCGGTTGAATCTTTGTGAAAATCAGTTAAAGGAAATATCTGTTGCAATAGGTCAGTTGAAACGCCAATGCGACAGACTGATATTTTTACACGCAAATGATGTAATAATTTACACGGTATGACAACTGCTTGGTATTTTGTAGATGTTTGGACCAAGTTGGAAGTCCTTAACTTGTGTAGAAACGAATTAACTTCACTTCCTCCCTCCTTGTGCAAACTAAATTCGTTGCGGAGACTGCTGGTCAATGGCAACAAACTCGATTTTGAAGGGATACCAGCTGGTATAGGAAAGCTAGCATATTTGCAGGTGTTTTCCGCTGCTAACAATCAACTTGAAATGATACCAGAAGGGCTTTGCAGGTATATATTCCTGATCATTACGTTATTGTGATGCAATTAGTGGGGATTCATTATTTTTTATATAAAAAGTTTTATTATGTAAAAAGCTGGAGAATTTGCGAGCCGTTTGTATCGTTATTTTGCAGATGCGGCTCTTTGAAGAAACTAATCTTATCTGGCAATAGACTAATCACATTACCTGATGCCATACATCTTTTAACGGATTTAGAAGTTTTAGACTTAAAAGACAATCCAGAACTGGTGATGCCACCAAAACCCACTGAGGCAGTGGTTTCAGGACGAGATATTTGCTTTTATAACATTGACTTTTCTCTTCAAAATCAGCTACGTCTTGCCGGAGCTATTATACCACCACAACCAGTACCAGGTACGTGTGTTGTTTTAAGGTTGATGGAAAAACTAATATTCCATCTGAAAACACTCTGATAAACTCGACAACAAAACTGTTTTTTAAACGCATTTAGCTCCAAGTAAAGATCCTATTGCTCGAAAGTTGAGATTACGTCGAAGACATGTTGATGCAGCTGAAGCGGATACTGCTCAAGCTAAAATATTAAAAGGGATGAAAGACATTGCCAAAGATAAAGACAACAAGAATTATAACGACCTCAAGCAAGCGGAACCCTTGAAGCCTAAAAGGTATTACTATCACGTTTACCTAAAGTTCGTGTTTGTTCCTTTGTCGTTATCGTTAGTGCCACATGTGCTTACCGCACGCCTATGTTAAATTGACTTGATGTTTTTTCACACATGTTCAGATGGGACGAGGCGCTGGAAAAGCCACCATTGGACTACTCGGAATTTTTTGATGAAGACGTAGGACAAATCCCAGGGTTAGTCATCTGGGAAATTGAAAATTTTTTACCTAATCAAATTGAAGAAGCAGCACATGGCAAATTTTACGAAGGAGATTGTTACATTATTCTGCAAACTTTTATGGATCCAAATAATTCCTTGGATTGGAAGATTTACTTTTGGATTGGATTGAAGGCAACGGTACGAAACTAGTGATATTGTTAATACTTTAGAGGTTCTTTACAAGACAGGACTAAAAAATAAATGACATTTTCTGGTACAGTTGGATAAAAGAGCTTGTGCTGCCATTCATGCGGTCAACTTAAGAAATTATTTGGGCGCGCAATGCAGAACCGTTCGGGAAGAACAATCAGACGAATCGGATGAATTTTTGGCATTGTTTGAAGCCGACCTTGCGTATATTGAAGGGGGACGCACTGCTAGTGGATTTTTTACTGTGGATGAAGTGGTGTGATATTACTTATATTATTATATTACTTATACACTAACATTCAAGCCCTCCAGTAGCACACACTGAAATAAATTTTAATCCTGATTGGTAAATTACAGGAGTATATGACGAGATTGTACCGTGTTCACGGTAAGGGCTCGAGTATTCAACTTGAACCTGTCCCTCTTGGTTATGACTCTTTAGATCCTAGGTTTGTTTTTGTCTTGGATGATGGATTGAAATTATTCGTTTGGTATGGGAAAAAATCCAAGAATACTTTACGGCCAAAAGCAAGGTAATAATTTTTTTTACTAAAATGTTAGCATTTTGGTTGATAGGCGTACCGACTGTACGTTACAAACATCAATTTAATAAATATTTCTAATTGAGACTGATTGATTTGAATAGGTTGATGGCTGAAAAAATGAACAAGGAAGAAAGGAAAAACATGGGGGAAATCTTCGTGTTTACGGAGGGGCAGGAGCTACCAGATTTCTGGAAAGCATTGGATCCTGACAGGATTGCGGTCGAAAAACCAGAGACTCCTATTCAAGTAATCCTTTTTTCGCATCTTTTTCATTGCAGTTTGCAGATTCACAAAACCAGTGCATCCAGAATTACAGGAACGGCGCGTTGTTTGAACAAGCGGATCTATTGATTTCGGCTTTAATGCGGGAGTAGTACAGTCAGTAGCAATTGTTGTAGCTAATCTCCATCGCCGCAGCTTGCGTATCTTTCCAACATGCCGCAGTTGGAGGCACAACACAAGATGCACCCGCAGTCATCACACTCGCAAGGGCAACAAGCTTTCCTTCGTTCCATGTTCCTCACTTCGTAACTGTGTGGCATTTTGCATTGTTTATCATGACACATGACCTTGAGGTTGCATTCATTCTCGTTTCCACATGGACGGCGGTATCCTACGCAAGTGTTCATGAAGGCTCCAAAAATATTGTTGAATGTTGAACTTTTAAGGAGACAATTTTGACAGCCTTCATCAAATGTCCTTCCTTTTCTGTATCTCGGTTTACCGCAGCACCAGCCGTCATTCTCGTCAAATCCAGACGATTCACAACTTTGTGTGAACTCCGCCTTCTTACATCTGTTTCTGAAACTGGCCCTGTACACAGTGGTGTTGTAATCATTTGCCTTAATCTTACCCGTGTAACGGTCTGTGGCTACTGGTGGGGGAATGCATTCGTCCATCGGTTCCTCAACATCTTCAGGAGGGAGCTGCGGCGGTGGCTTTCTACAGAATTTCTTACCGAAATTCGGCCATCGCTCAAAACTGCACTTCTGTGGAGAGTACTGAGGGCAAGGGGGTGCCATGACTCTCTGTCCGTGCCAGTCTCCGGCTTGACCAGGTTGTGGACACTCTTCTGTTTGGTTTCCTTCGTCAGCGTTTGGTGGAGGAAGAGGAGGACACGGAGGTCCTGAGCCAGTTGCTCCCTGAACACCACAACTGTATGTTGTTCCAGTGATTCGTGGGAAGTAGTTCTGATATTTTGCTGTCACCTCCAAACCAAAAGGTTTCTTTGGACACTCGTATGCTCCAGTTAGGAAATTATCATACAAAAGCTGCTCGTCGTCGCAGTCGATACCATCGGTCATAATCTTTTTAATTTCATCTAGCCCTTTGTCCCCGGTGGAGACGAAAAGATCGTCCAGCTGAGCTTTTCCTCTTTCAATCCCTAGTTTTAATACTGCTGACGTCAAATTTTGTGTGAGGCACTCTTCATTCGGTTCTTTTATCCCGTCAGGGTCCTCTGGTCGTATCTTCATAGTAGTCCCATCAATATTGGTTCTACTCCCGGATACGGCATTTGGCACTTTTGCTGCGGGCATGACACGGAAGTTATTGTTCTCGTCATTTCTAATTGTTGCGGCTCCTGAAGAATTCGCGGTTGAGTCAGAGAAGAAGAGCTTCTTTATGTCGATATTAGGATTCGTGAGGCCGTTCGCTGGAGCCGAATAGGGTTTAATCTGGGCGTAAAGGCGCATTCGGCAGCATTTTTTACAAGGGCAGTCCGGTTGACCCGTGCATTCGAGGTTTTCCTTCTCTATTTTTCATCAAAAATTATATGTCTACAATGTATACATAAATTAAAAAGTGGATTTTTGTAAATGAATAGGACAATAGGAGCAAGGGAATGAGTTTCTATAATATATATAGTTTTAGGCTATTTTATTTCCCCTTCGACTTCAAGATTTATTTGTAAAAAATCAACGGAAAATTTTGATGAAAGGAGTTATTAGTTTTTTAGGGCAGAAACAGCTGAATTAGTAAATTATTCTGGTTACTTACTCTGGTTAGTCTCTGATTAATTATTATTTTATAATGTGTATGCGTAATTCGTATAGCGTTAATGTTAATAGGTAATAGCTAATAGCGTATAAAACATGCATGCGTGCGTATTGCGTATAATACCTATACTAGGTACGCATTACGCATACACTACATACACATAATTATTACAGGCTATAGGTAATAGGTATTATATGTAATATGTATGTATTTCTGACAGTTCACTTACCCATGCATTTGTTAACTCCGTCCAGTATGGCTCTATCCGCGTTGTAAGGATTAATATTGCAAGGATCTAGTGCAAAATGAAGATTTTGACAGTTCTATATTACTTTCTCAATACACTGGTTTTGTCGTTGTTGCAAAAATGATTATCGTGTTCTTTGTTGCCTGCCAAGAATTTAACTGGAGCTAATGTGAAACCATAGTAGTGCCATACTATGAGTTCCAGAGCTACTCATTCTCGTTTTCATTCTCATTTTCATTCTCATTCTCATCGCAGATTTCGTCATCTGAATCAGTATCAGTACCTTTGTGTTTCTCAAACCACAGTTTTTTGCACCGCTCCGCTCGTCTGTCAGTGATTTTAGGACAAATTGATTGGAAGCCGCCACCCCGACGTCTCACACAGAGGGGACACATGCAGTCAGGGTAGTGATTCCCATTGATAGAAATTTCCTGTCGATTACAAGCCGAGCATCCACACCCTCCAGGTCCGTAACCTGGATTACGATTCCCACAATTCCCATTCGCACAGGGACAACTGGTCTTCACGGGTGTGCCACAGCGATTTCCGTTGTTGTTATTGCCTCCAATGTTAATGTTACAGCTGCAGTTTCTTCCGCCCCCGCCGCCACCACCACCAAAGTTACCACCATTATTGTAACCACCCCCACCGCCGCAACCGCCGCTACAACCACCGCCTCCCCCGCCAAAATTGCCACCATTGTAACCTCCTCCGCCGCCGCCCCCACCGCTGCAGCCACCACCACCGCCGCCGCCGCCGAAATTGCCACCATTGTAGCCACCCCCGCCGCCGCCGTCTCTGCAACCACCGCCCCCGCCACCAAAATTGCCGCCATTGTAGCCTCCACCGCCACCGTTATCGTCGTCGTCATCATTGAAGTTTCTGCCATTGTTATAACCACTCCCACCCCCGCCGTTGTAGCCTCCTCTACTATTAAAATTAGCTCCACCTCCGCTGGGTCCAGCAGATCCACATCGCCCATAAGCTAGGTTGTTCATCCTGAGTTCCTTTTCGTCGGAATTGAAGCCACAGCCTAGTCCCCGGGGTGCTTCTCCTTGCAATCTGTCCAAAACATTTTGAATGATAGGATTATATCGTGGACAATCATCTGGTCCTGGAGGACCGTCCTCTCCCTCATCATCATTCATTTCTAGTAGTCCGGATGGATCTGGAGGACCACCACCACTACCCCTTGGGGTTTGATTTGATCCATCCGCAAATTGGTTGAATTGATTGGGATTGCCAAGTTGCCCAATGGCCATCATATCCGTGTTGCCGCCGCCGCTGTTTTGCATATTCCGCTGCTGCTCTCTCATCTGGAACTGATTTTGCATTTGATTTACCAAATTGTCTTGTGCGTACGCACCGGGCCGCATGTGGGGGTTGAATGGGTCGAAGAGAATTTGTGGGGGTGGGGGGTTGTTGGGATCATAATCGTCGCAGGGCAAGTTCGGGTAGTAGCTTGGGGGTGCACAACAACAAGTGGGATCGTAGACGCAGCAGGAATTGTGATTGGGACATTTGCAGGGCTTTCCCCCGCAGTAGGGACAGCGTCTGGGATATTTCATGCAGTGGTGGTTCCCCTTGCATTTACAGTGTCGCAAAATGTGTTTGGTGGGGATGTAGAGGGAGTAATCTTGACATCGCATTCCGGGAGGGTGGTAAATGGGTCCTTGGAGGGTGTAGTAGGGTCCAGTACATTCCCGGTGGACGCAATACCGTCTCATGCACTGGGTCAGTGATCTCATGGTCTTATTATTTTGCTGGTAAACCGAATCCCTAAAACACGTCCAGTCCGGTTGTCCTATGAGAAGCTTCAAGCATCTATCCTTCTCCGGGTCCGGCTTCTTCCAGCAACAACATTTATTCTTGTCTTTGCAACAATTGACCTGACGCCAGAGCTTTTGCTCTTCACAGTATTTGTCCTTGCAGGGTTTCGGGGCGTTGCAACAGACCTTGTGGAAGTCGAAGGTGTTGTAGTAGGGCTTGTACTCCACGTCCACGGGGGACTTGTAGTCGTCTACGGGCATTTTGGTCTGTGGTGTGGATGCGTTGTTTCAGGGGAAAAGATGGACTTTTGATCCTTCTGCTGCCCCAATTTTTTTTTGGTTCTTCGTGGGAATCTTGTCTCATTAAAAATTTGTTCGTATTGCTATTAAAAATGTAGCCCCGCTGGGTAGACTTACATTGGTGGATGGGCAGAGGTCCGAAGTATTAGGGAAGTCATTCGCCCCGAAATTTTTCCACCGTCAGCCTTCGGTTGTTCTACATTCTAAATTCGATTAAAATTATTAATTATGACCTGTAGGTTGTGTATTTGTGTATAAGCTTACAAAGCTAGACTGTGGTACTTTTATTTCTACATCTACAGACAGAGTTCTCCCTTCTCCCTAAAAATATTACTTTTGGTCATCTAAAATTATTAAGCTAAGTCATTGGTCCGAAAATAAAAATTACTCTAGAATTTTTTTTAGCGTAGTGCATTATTATTTTGTTTCCCATGGAAGTTCTAGTTGAAAATTTCTTTGTTGAACGAAAGTTTTGAATTGTGAGACGAGATTTGACCAGAATTCAATTGATTGCTTTTGTTCCGGTCGGTCGGGATTCACCGGATCCCATGTCAGGTCTGGTCGCGTTGGTTCGACCAGAACTTACTTTTTTTTGCTTATAATTTTACGGGTTCTTTACAGTTTTTGCAATACGTTTTTTTCTCGTAAAACACTTCTTTGTTATTTTCAAAAAATGTTTATGAAAAATAATGTTTTCATCATTTTCCGAACGTCTGAACACTGTTTCTATAGAATTTTTTTTCGGTTTATTTCAGGAACATGTCCCTGATGACTTCGAACCAGTTATGCCACGACTTTACCAAGTGGGACTGGGCATGGGTTACCTGGAACTGCCCCAAGTGGAAATTCCACATAACAAGTTGACACCAGCGCTATTAAATACCAAGAACGTTTACATACTGGATTGTTTGTCAGACGTTTTTGTTTGGTACGTCTAAGTCCCACAGTTTGAGTATAAATTCACGAGTTTACTCATTCAATATTTTGTTAAGCTGTTAAAATGAGATTAATTCGCTATTTAATTTTTATTTCAGGATCGGGAAAAAGTCAACGCGACTTGTGCGAGCGGCGTCGCTGAAATTGTCACAAGAATTATTTCAAATGATTGAAAGACCAGAGGGATATTCTCTGGTCACTCGAGTCCAGGAGGGCTCGGAAAATCAAGTATGTTCGGATACCTAAAGTATAGCATGGCACGGACGGACAATCGGGAAACTGGATAATAACTCTTTAATAATTCTAATGTTTATCATTTATAGGTGTTCAAATCGAAATTCACGTGCTGGGACGATGTTATTGCCGTTGATTTTACTCGAACGGCAGAAAGTGTTCAAAGAACTGGGGCTGACCTAGGTAAATGGGCGGAGAAACAGGAAACCAAGGCTGATCTGAGTGCCCTGTTTGCTCCCAGACAACCAGCTGTAGCAGAATCAGAGGCTGCTCAACTCATGGATGAATGGAACGAAGATTTGGAAGCCATGGAAGCTTTTGTTTTGGAAGGGAAAAAGTTTGTTCGGTTACCAGAAAATGAGTTGGGAACATTTTATACTCAGGATTGTTATGTATTCCTCTGCCGGTATTGGATTCCTATTGATGCTCCGGACGGGGCTGTGGATGATGATGAATCCGTTGAGGAAGACTTCCAGTGCGTTGTGTACTTCTGGCAGGGAAGAGATGCAGGCAACATGGGTTGGCTTACTTTCACATTTAGGTAATATTTTCGTTAGTATTTGAATTTCCTCATAAAGTAGAAACATTGACAGGTGTGGTGTGATAACTACTGAAACAATCAGATGTTACTGGAAGCTGCAATGTTGTTGTTATGATCATTTTTCATACAATTAAATAACCAAAGACACGGGAATTAATTGTTTTTAGCTTGCAAAAGAAGTTTGAGTCCTTATTTGGAGACAAGTTGGAAGTTGTGCGAACACACCAGCAACAAGAATCATTCAAATTTTTGTCGCACTTCAAACGTAAGATGCTAATTAAGACCGGTAAACGAGGCAGTGAACCCAATGATATCGAGTTCTTCCATCTGAGATCAAACGGATTCTCTTCGCTGTGTACGCGATGTATCCAGATTCCCACGGATGCATCCCTGTTAAGTTCAGCATTTTGGTAAGACTGGATGCTTGTGGAAGAAATTGTATTCACATAAGTAATGAATAGTGTCCATGGGGAAAGTATCATTGATTTCATATATTTTTTCTACAGCTACATCTTGAAAGTTGGTTTTGATAGTAAAAACAGTGGAATCATTTATGTTTGGATTGGGAAAAAATCCCGAGATGATGAAGCACGACTGGCTGAAGAAATTGCCACGACGTATTACAATGTTGTAAGTGTTATCATAAAGAAGAATAGTTCTGTGTGGTTTACTTTCGACTTATTTAAAAGCATTCGATTAAACTAATAACAACTATACATCTACTTTTGTTTTATAGGACAATTACAGCTTACAAATTCTTAATGAGGGTGAAGAGCCAGAAAACTTTTTCTGGGTGGGAATTGGAGGACCCAAACCTTACGAAAAGGATTCGGAATTCATGAATTTCACGCGGTTATTCCGTTGCTCGAATGAAAAGGGCTACTTCATCATATCCGAGAAATGTTCTGATTTCTGTCAGGATGATCTTGCAGATGATGATATTATGATTTTGGATAATGGGGAGCAAGTCTTCTTGTGGCTAGGGTCCAAGTCATCAGAAGTTGAAGTGAAATTAGCTTACAAATCCGCACAAGTTTACATACAGCATTTGCGTGTCAAGCAGTCAGAGAAGCCAAGAAAATTATTTGCCAGCTTGAAGGGCCGTGAAAGTCGCAAGTTCACAAAGTGTTTTCACGGATGGGCACTCCACAAAAAAGTTGCGGAGTAATTTCGTCCCTGAATATAAACAAATTATGTTTGGGTTTCTTAGTATTTTATTTGTTATTAAAATTGAAAATCATTATTATATATACCTAACGAGTAACATCATTAAATATTTATTTCGTTTTTTTTCGCGTTATAATATTATATTGAACGTTTTCTAGAAATTAGATGATTTTTAACGAATTGTAATATACATACAAAATATATAAGTATTTAATTGTTATCATGTCAATTATTATTATTATTAGTAATTAATTATATGTATACATATTTATTATTGAATTTAATATGTTGTGCTAATGAGTGCTAAAAATTGTTTGCCTTTTAACATTTTTGATTAAGTTATTATACTGTAAACTACTACACTAATAAATTCGTACGCCCGTTATACTAATTTATGTACACACATCCAATTTGCACATCAGTCGTAAGCACAAACGAAGTGTTGCTTTAGACAGCAGAATATTCAAATATTTTTATCCAACGAGAATTCCATACCTTGCATATTTTTATTAAAAACGAGAATTCTATACCTTGCATTTTTTTCTCGCGAAATCCAACATAGAAGAATCACTGCGTAGCATTATTGTTCCAGAACATTCAGCAACTTCTCCGGAATGATCACATTTCTTGTACTACGATGTAATATGAGTACAATGTACAATGTTGATTTTATTGCTGACTAAACACAAACACTGCATTCGTTTATTGTCGACAATTTTTGTTAAAAATAGATAAGCATCTGGACAGTCTGTATGATCAATAAATTCAGCATGGCTATAAACGTAGTCTTATTAATGTAAGTGCCGATATATGAGGAGAATTTGACCTGTATCGGCCTCCAAGAATTTAATTGGACCTGAATCCATTTCCTCCAAACCGGAAATCTCATCTCCGCACATTTCCAGCAACAAAGCAATTTTTCTATCTGAGACAATTCACTGGGGAGGGCGGCGGATGGGTAGATTTTGGAACTAAAATAAATACAAGCCCATGCGGGGAACGCAAAGACCGCAAAGTCTTTTTTATCCAGAGCATTAAACAACCGTGGATGGACCCGTACCAACCAAGGACGCCAAAAGTGAGGGTAAAAATTCCCACCGACGGATAAATTATATCCCCGAAGCACATGTTATGCAGACTAGTGAGGAGCTGGAGCCTCCGGAATTCCTTGGTGGTTGCCCGGATTCGGGATTTTGTTCTTCAAAACAAATTAGAACACTTTTGTTTAATGAATTTCGCTTGGAACCATTAAAATGATGATTTTATATCATCAATTATTTTGATGATTAAAATTAAATACCTCTAAAGCAAAGTGGTATTGATGGTGTCCATGTAAAGTAGGAGGATCATGGCGGTGTACCAGAAGCTCCCAATATAATTGAGGGAGAGTTGGATCGAGAAGAGCGAAAAGAGCGTCCTCCAGCCGGGACTTCGATGTTCTGGAGGCAATAAAGAGTACCAGTACTGGCTTTTTGTGGGCTGCGCCAATCCTCGCAGTCCGAGTCCGCTGTACCGCAGAAAAATAACGGCCGTCACTAACTTCATCAGTTTGAAGTCTTTGCGTAACAATATCTTTTGATCTGAAGGACATTTTAAAAATTCATAATCATAATCCTAATTTTTAAGTAAAAATTTAATTTATTAAAAAAACCAATTTTTTTGTAAAAATTTTCCAAGAAAACATTATTTTTGCGGTAATGTACGACAGTCCAGCGTACTTGCAAGCTCCATTCTGAAGAGGGACAGCTGGTTAAAGAGGAGATTGTAGTTGTCCATGTACCTGGACAAATTTGTTTGAAAAACCACGGCCAAGATGGACAGGAGCCAAGTGAAAAATTGGATGGTGAAGAGTCTCATGGCTTTTGCTGTTATTTTCTCCGTTCCCAAAATCATTAGCAGTAACTGGTAGGAATTAACCAGGACTTGTGTCATGCTGGTGCTCAATGCCATCAGATGCCAATATATTCTTGCCCGTAATTTATGCCTTCGGACCATGATGGAACCTTTCTCCAGAGAAACGGGCAGGATCCAGTATTTACTTAATGTCCGGAGGATCTTCTCCGTTAGGGGCAACGTCGTTTCCATGCTCAGGTTCCTGGATAAATTCATGAAATATAGAAAGTTCCCAAAACTACCTTTCAACGTGTTGCTGGATCTTATACTAAAATCTAAAGAAGTAACTTATACATTTGCACAATTTATAGAAAAAATTTTGACGCAAGAAACATTAATACTGTATTATAATATTCTGTCGCAACACTTTTAATTATTGTCATAAATATAGCATTACCATTGCATTACTGCATACATATTTTGACCGTATTAATGGATCCCCGAATAAAATTAGATATTACGGAATCTAAATAATTTGGATAATTTAGTTTCCGTCAATTCCATGCATATTTGCACATATGAAATTTCACTTAAGTCAATTTCCTAAATTTTCCCCAAAAATAACAACAGCATTCGGAATTTATCGGGTAGTGCTTGCATTCCCACGCGTGTGATCAGTCCTATTTAATGATAAGTATGATACCTTATTAGATATACACATATGTGTAATAGCCAATAAGTAATAATTATTTTACAAGGACACTTGGCTTTAATATAGCATTGCTTATTATTTATTTGCTCGTTCTTTATTTTTTTGGGGGAAATTTAGTACTGTCATTATCCATTAAGCAACACTTCGTCAATACATAAAGATAATACAGCGTTAATAAGAAGCCAATTAATGCATTAAAACGAAACTACAGTAAAACGTCCCGAAGTAATTATACGACTGAAGTTCTTTGGATGTCATATGTAATGAGTAATAATGTGTGATAATGACGCAGAAAATTAAAAGGCGATTGTTCCTGAGAAAGTCCAGATGCTTCAGTTTCTATATTTAGCATTAGAAAATTTTGCTGATGTCGCAAAAGAAAGCGACCAAATTACCATGCAATCAAAATATGCAATGAAGCCATTCTTATGTGCAAGGAAATGACGAAAAATGCAAAAAATGTTGCCTCAAAATAAATGACATAATTACAATAAATTCCATAAAAGATACTTCTGGTCTGACATTGATGACATTTTCAAAATTATACAGGGTCGCCAGGTGTCTCAAGGAGGGATTCGCTGATTGGCTGTAATTATAGATTTGGCAGAAAATCGTAGAAAGGTTTTGCGGAGATATCTAAAAAAATTCATCCAAATGGGGTAACATTAGAAAGAGTGAAATTTGTGCATTAATTTGCGAAATCCGTGGTTTCTGCTAGGGAAATTAGCAGAAACCGCACAATCGTTCCAGGAGACTTCGGAAATGCAAAAAACCGCAGATAGGATAATTCTCGTAATGCTTAAATTCTGGTAATGTCTTGGTTTGGTGACTAATGAACCAAAGCATTTAAAACGTAACCACAAAAACTACTGCAAGGACACGACGAAAGCTGGAAAGGATAATCCAATAGCTCGTTTCAAAGGAGTATTAAAATTTATTTGGAAAAACACAACGTCAAAATGTGTCCTGAGAAGTTACCCAACAGGTTTGACACTGCCAGCAGTGATGAGCAATCGGGTGACTTTTATTGGATGACCATTTCAACATTTGACTTTGACAATTCGCTAGATTTAAAAAAAAAATTCAAAAAATCTGACCTTTCACATACGAAGTGTACTCGGAATGTTACTGTTTCAGAAAATACTTTTAGAAACAAAATACCCTGCGATGTACTTTGAAACGAGCTATTGATGTTTGTAGCCGTCTCTGTTGCCATACCTTTGTTGCTGGGCTTTAATCCGAAAGGCACGATTCATTTGTATGTTACAGCCATAATTTAAATGCAAAATAATCTTATCTGGGGTTGTTTACATTTTCGAATATCCAGGAACGATTACGCGGCTTTTCAAATAGTTCTAGGTTTATTATGACTGTTTTGCTCACCGCTGGTCAACTCATCGTGTTTTTAATGCTGTTGGTATGTATCTTTCCTTCATGTTTATGTTTACCGTATTAAAACTCCGTGTCTTTGTGTTGACTGTTTACCATGTTAAAACAGAGCATAAGGCGTCACCAACGTGGTCAGTCGCTTGCTTGACCGGGAAAAAAGAATGGTTTACATTTAAGGACACCAACTTCTTATCCAACACTTAATTAAATATTATTAATGACGTAATTCAACTATATGTATATTAATAACGACATTAAGTTACTTTTACGGGGTTAATGCAAAATTAAATTACATTTACTAAATTCATACAAAATTTAAGCACGTTTAATACAATGTGACAATAATTTAGATGTATTAAATTCACACTGGTATGCGATTAAATTACATTTAATCAATTAATGTAAAATTTAATTAAGTTGTCAAAGTCCGATTAGTGTAAATATCAATTAAAAATTAAATTCTAATATCTTTTAAAAAGCAATGCAAAACTAAATAACATCTTTAAAAAATCAATGCAAAATTAAATAACATCTTTGAAAAATCAATGCAAAATTAAATGACATCTTTAAAAAATCAATGCAAAATTAAATGACATCTTTAAAAAATCAATGCAAAATTAAATAACATCTTTGAAAATTCAATGCAAAATTAAATAACATCTTTAAAAAATCAATGCAAAATTCAATAACATCTTTGAAAAATCAATGCAAAATTAAATAACATCTTTAAAAAATCAATGCAAAATTAAATGACATCTTTAAAAATTCAATGCAAAATTCAATAACATCTTTGAAAAATCTATGCAAAATTAAATAACATTTTTAAAAAATCAATGCAAAATTAAATAACATCTTTAAAAGATCAATGCAAAATTAAATAACAGCTTTAAAAGATCAATGCAAAATTAAATAACAGCTTTAAAAGATCA
>JAQGBT010004285.1:0-16993 GCA_034698585.1 Disparrhopalites patrizii | reverse complement strand
CTGGCACTCGTTTTTTATATTAATAGTTATTTGAAACTCGTTTCAACGTCTTTATCTTAATCTAGGGTGATAATTTGCTTGAAGAATGTGCTTTGTGGAGACGTTTTGAATGCCTGGCATGGGGTATCCCAAAATAAGTAAAACATTACAAATCATAAACCAACTTCAAGAATGTGATAAAAACATAAAATAATGCGAAACAAATTTGGGTGACCCTTGGCTACTTTGATTTTGCAATTGTGACCACGGGCAGCAATACGTTGCACACCGCTGACTAGACAGAGATTTTTCCCTGGTGAGAAAATAAGCCCAAATCGGGCTGCTGGAATCGTCTCTACCGAGAATGTCCTTTCAAATTTCTTTCACCGGAAAATTCATATGGATAAAAGGCATGCTTTTACCAGAATTGCAATTATAGAGGCTATAGCATTGAATTTGTATCATGCATACATACATATTTTTTAACTGTTGTAGGCATTCGCGCGAAGCAATAAATATGCATGCTACGAAAGTCATTTGCAAAATCAAAATATTACACTATAGCAGGCGTATTTTTCAAAACGGAATAGAGAGCCTGGGAGAGAAGTGGTACAAGTGCGTTGAACTAAGAGAGAACTATATTAAAAACAATGTGTATAGCTATAGTGATTAGATATTGGCACTTCTTTATATGTACCAGTAGACGCCATATTTTTGAAATAATATTTTTCAAATAAATAAAATATTTATCTATCTATTGGGCTTCCAAAACAACTGTCAACATTCCCGCGAGTACAAACGCGATTCCTGGCGACACTTAATTAATTTCTAAATGGATTAAAGTACATATGAGTCTATATGTAATTATATGCAATGATAATTTCCACAGTGGCAGTGTCAATGCAAAATTACACCCGTACATCTATGACATTTATAATTTTGCTAGATTTATAATTTTAACGCCGACTAAGCAATTTCTGAGCAACATTCTAAGCAATTTGTTTGAAACCCGTCGGCGATATTTAGAGCTTTCGGGACAATTCGAGTCCCCCCACTTTTTCTTCTGTCACAAAATACTTGTGTTGTAAAATTTGCAATTTTGCTCTAGCCCGAAGATTTTTTTCCTGTTCCCGTCCAAATAATTTCAGATTTGTTTACGAAAGCCGTAAGAATAATTTCCCAGCATAACATTTGTTTCTTATTACGTGATTATGGCATAATCATGATAAAATTAAATATGAGAAACCAGAATGTTTATAGGAAGTATATAGGTAGGTTTAAATAGCCATAAATAAGAAGTGCAAATAATTAATTTACGCGAATATCCCAACCAAGCCGTTTCAAGTGGCTTAAACATTAATTAAACTGGTGCCAATTCACACGGATGTTCTTCAAGGGCCAACGCTCGCATAATTAAAACTCACAAAAGTAAATTCAAATACAAACAACATCTGGTTGGTTCTCTTGGACAAAATCCTCTGAATCCCACCTGTGCAACTTCAGAAATTTTCAGTGCAGCTATAATCGCAGCAATCGCAAGAAGATGTGCACATCAGTATCTGTAATGACAGTTTTGTTGTCAATGTCACTTCTCGAGGTCCCGCACTCTGACCTAATCATTAGCCAAGCAGAAAATCCGTTTTTCCTTTTTGTTGTGGAACAAATTCCGTTTTATAAATCCTGTTTTGTTTTTGAACAAATTCTTGTTTTGAATCCATCTTTCTTTTCGAACAAAATCCTTTTTGAAATGCTTTTTTGTTTTTGAACAAATTCCTGTTTTGAATCCTTATTTGTTTTCGAACAAAATCCGTTTTGAAATGCTATTTTCTTTTTGAACAAATTCCTGTTTTGAATCCTTCTTTGTTTTCGAACAAAATACTTTACCCTTTTTTGTTTTTGAACAAATTAGCTTCAAAGCTTCTGCAGTGGTTGTCCAAGCTCTATTTGAACACCCAAATTTTTGGCATGAGTCCCTTAATCATCGGCTTATTCTACGTTCTCTGTGTGCCTCTTGGCATGGCCATGAGACCCGCCTGGAACTCCAGTGCCCTTCCGAAAGCCCAACGTCCGGGAACGGTGAAATGTCAGGTGACGCTGGACACAGATCAGGATACGGAAGCACTGGCTGCCATGAAGATGTCCGAGGGCATCCTGTATTTCCCTGATCTGCTGGCACTCAAATGTACCCTGCCGAATATACTTCCTCGAGACTTCCCATATGAACATTTACAAGGTGCGAGGGGGATTTGGTTCAATTATTACAATAATTCCGGTTCCAGCATTTTGGAAGAAAGGCACACAATAAACATCACAAGGCACTGGCCCGTGGATCACAGCATTCGCATGAGATTTTTCCTGTCTGATTACCCAACGGCAAGTATGAGCCTCTTTAAAGAGTTCAATTCCACTGGTCCTGCTGCAAGTTATTCTAGCGATGGTTCGGGTAGTTGGATGGCCTTTTCAACGCGCCTGAATGATGCCAAGCAGGTAACAATGTATTTTTCCAAAGCCTGTTCTTCTAAATTCAAACTGATTTACAAGTTTTAAAGGCATGCAAATTTATTCCTCCCCAAAAATAGATGAAAATAGAATTCAGACTGTCGCCAGCTATTTTGCCGCATTATTCATCAGGATTCTTTCTTCTAGATTTTATCGAAATAACTCAAAAACGCTGCTGCGATCCAGGTAAAAATGTGATTATTTCTGCAAACGTTTTATGATATCGCCAATTTGATTAAAACGTATAAAAATAAAGGAGGCACAGAAGAATAATCGGAATTTGCTTGGATTGTTATTTGAGTACAGAGCTCCGAACGAATCGAATATATTCAAGGCTTGGTTTGTATTCGATTCGAATTTGAAAATTCGACTTTTTATAGTTACTATTTGGATTCGGATTGATTTTTCGAATCGATTAATGCTCCCGAATTGGATTTGAAAAATAAACGAAATTGTCATTTGACTTCGGGTTGTATTCGTTTCTTAAATTCGAAAAATATTCGATTCGGATTTGTATTCAAATTGGATTGGAATCCAATTCGAATCTAATTCAAAATATCGTCGTTTACGACCAAGTAGTGACTAAATGCACATAAAATAAAAGTTGTAAATACATGTGCTAACAGCCTTTTGCACGTTTTCTGGATAATTACGCAAATTATTGAAAACTAATACGGATAAATAGAATCGAATATTTTGTGAATTCGTATAGTGGATTCTAATTTGCATACAAATACTCATTCTAGATTTGTATTCGGTTTTGATTCGTTTTAGGAAACAATTTCGGTTTTTACTTGTACTTGTATTCGATTCGAATTGAACCGAATCCAGAACATTTGGATTCCTTTTGGTTTGAATGCGGTTCGATTCCGAATATTCGAATATTATTCGTATTCGTTCGGAGCTCTATCTGAGTAACATTATCGAAGGTTACTAAACAAGCTGGTTTTGTTTTACCCGCAGGATTAAATTCAGATTATTCGGATACATTTAATAAAAGCTCAAAGGACAAAGCCAATCCTTTGCTTTTCGATGAATGTCCAGAATTGGGTCCAGAATCGACATTGGACTTGTCCAGCACTACTTTCGGGGACGATGTAAGATGGACGACGGTCAGTTCGATCCACTCAACGACTACGGACGAGTGCGCGGAGTCTGCTCCAACGGCCTCGGTGACGACATCTGGAAATGTTGTGTCCGGTGATCCCGCAACTGCGCCCGGGGACATCAGTAGCAAAACAAAAATGACGGAGGAAAGCTCCAACAGCATTTACGAATTATCCTCCAGCCCGGCTTTCACCGGCGGGACAACTTCCCTTCAATTCAAAATGATTTCCCTCTTGATTTTAGCTGTTAATGTGGCCTTCGCTTCGATGTAATTCTTTTTTTTTACCTATAGATGTTCTCTTTGGTCTTTAACTTGTCTCCTGCACGGTGAATTTACAAAAAATAGATAGCATGTTTAATATTTTATTCCATTTATCGCCGGTTCTTTCTTTGGAATATCTACATTTACAAAAATAAATTCTTTTTAATTTTTATAAATTAATTTGGAAAGATTAATTTTATAATTAACTTGGAAAATCAAATTGGAAAAAAACATTTACAGTGGCGTAGACATATTGCTTTCAAAAACAACTACGAAAAAATAAAGACAGTGATGACAACGATGCTAAAATTTTCATTCATATGATTTTGCAATCTCAAATTTCTTTCTTCCGCACGCGAAGCTTGTTGAGAAAAACGGAGGTACATAAATCCCAATATGCGACTAACTTGGGGAAATCATATCTCCTGCTCCTTTGCTTGAAACAATTTTGGACAGGTTACGCAGTTGTTTGCTACTCAAATAAGACCTCCGGATCAAGCTTAACTTTGCCACGTGGCATATTTGCACATTTCCTATGCCAAGTTAAAGGAAACGCGGGTCAGTGTAATCTATGCTAAAACGGCCCTGTAAACAGGGGCTAATATAATTTATACATAGATGCCTAAAACGACTATTGCGGACTAAAAAATAGCTGTAACCAGCTGCTCAAGTAACAGAGAAGTTTCTCTATAACAACACTGAAGGGAATTATAAAAAACATTGTTACAGGGACAAGTAATTATATAGAACATAAAATTGTATGAACCTTGTATGTACGAAGGGCGGAAAAAATAATGTTGTTATAAGGAAATGTTGTAGGGAAATGTTTCACGCATTTACTGCCCTCGGTAACCCTGAAATATGTGCCGTATGCGCGCCGAAAAACGCAACCGACTCACTCGCTTATAACTTCTCTATAGCCAGGCGTGCACATACAAACACTAGCTCCTTGGAATGCTAAGAAGTCAAGCTTTCAGAATTGATAAGTATGGTCATTCAAATCCTTTCCGTTGAAAAATTATGGCAAGCAAAAGCATGACAAAAATCCCGTGTTAAACATATGGGGGTTAACAAATCAAAAAAATATCTTTAATTATTGTAAATATGTAAATAAAATTTATTATAAGTACCATAATAAATATTCGAGTATGGGGATATAACCGCATGTAGAAGTTTGCATATTAACATACGAATACACTGTCAGGCACAAGGCACAACGTGTGGAGAAATGTGCCATGGAAATTTTCGCAAATAATCTCTTGGCGCGGAAACTCCCATAAGAACGACCCATAAGGAATTTTTTAGTCAAGAGCTTTTTATTTTAGCTGGATATTTTTTATCTATTAATTTCGTACGTTTGACAATGACCTTGCCAAAAGAGCTGACGATCTGAATAATTAATTACTTTTTACATACTTAAACTCATGTTTTGTTATTTCTAATTGAAAAATAAATGCTTTTGTAGTAACACCTCCGGACGCAAGTTCAATTTTGCTCCTCGTAAAAAGTTTGAACAAAAAGGATCAGTGCAAAACTGAAGGAAAATGAGTAAAGTTTATTTAGATTCCAAAAGTATCGGAACAATTAACGTTATCCTGCAAGAAAATCCATCGAATGTAATTTAGCTTCGATAGCGGTATGTTTTGATTTGTTAATTCCCATATGTTAACATGTGATTTTTCTCACACGTTTCACATGCCATAATTTGTAAACGGAAACGTTTTGAATAAAAAATACTTACCAATTCTGAAAGCTTGACTTCCTAGCATGCCAATAAGCTAGTGTCCGTATGTCTATGCGTTGATATAGAGACATTATAAGCGAGTGAGTCGGTTGCGTGTTTCGGCGCGCATACGGTATACAGTAAACTCTCTCTATAACAACTCTCCTTATAACAACTTTTTCTCTATAACAACTTTATTTTTCAGACCTTCGTATATGTTGCATACATATTAAATGTTCCATATAACAACCATTTTTGCCCTTCCCTTCAGGGTTGTTATAGCGAGAGTCCACTGTATAGGCTTTCGGGCAGCACAGCGCGGGATACCAAATTTTTGAAATTTAAGTTTTTGTAAACCAATCAAAAGGGTGCTCCTGATTA
Organism: Disparrhopalites patrizii; assembly: GCA_034698585.1. Taxonomy (NCBI): domain Eukaryota; kingdom Metazoa; phylum Arthropoda; class Collembola; order Symphypleona; family Sminthuridae; genus Disparrhopalites; species Disparrhopalites patrizii. Next base: position 11,042 of record JAQGBT010004285.1, on the reverse strand, counting down.
CATCGTTACGTCCATGTAATATTGTAATGCATCATAATTTCTAGTTTGGAATGACGCGTTTGGATTGCATTAATTGCAAAGTATTCTAAAATCTAATTTATATGTCTATGTAACTCCAGAATCGTGGGAATGCGGAACTGTACGGCTATGTTAATTCGGTAACTTTGGCTGTATCGGAGTACGCAGATGTTTTCCTATACCCAGTAGTTCCACTTAGTTTCACATTAATTTAGTAAAACGCTACAACATATGTATGTATATACAAAATTCATACCGATGTCCATGCATCTGTTTGGTTCTCATCGACAAATTTCTCTGGGTCCCACCTGTGCACTGTCATCTGCAAGCTGTTCAATCGAGTCGAAGAACTGTGAGAGGATGAACACGGCAGTACTGCCATCAATGTCACTTCTGGTGGTCTTCCAAAAAATATTCGACTCATTACATTAGCCGGCACAGCTAATTTCTCTGGAGTACCGCAATGCTAATACCAAACCAGGACTATTAAACATATACAAGCAGTCATTAGCAAAGTTCTATTTAAGTGCCGACATTTTCAGTATGAGTTTATTATTAAGTCAGCTATTAATTATCAGCTACTTCTGCATTTTTGCTTTCACTTCTTCTACTTTCTGTGGAATGACGACGGCCTTCAGTGACAGCGCCAGGACTAGTCCAGAAGACCAGCTTCCGGCAACAGTGAAATGCCAACTGAAGTTGGATACAAATGAGGACGCGGAGGCACTGCATTTCATGAGGATGTCCGAGGACTTCTTGTATTTCCAGGACATTGACGCTCTCAAACTTAAAATGGAGACAATTCTTCCTCCAGAATTCCCGTATAAAAATTTGGAAGATGCCCGTGGGATTTGGTTTGATTACTACAACCGTTCCGATTTCGTGGATGAAAAGCATGAAATATACATCTTCAGACAGTGGCCAGTGGAATACGCCGTTCGGTTCAGAGTTTTTCTGGGTAATATGCATGCAGCGAAAGTCCTCGTGTTCAAAGGGCACAGTAGTGGGGTCCCGGAAGGAACTTTCAATGGCGACAATTCAGGTAGCTGGATGGCCTTTTCCCAACTAATTAATGACACTCAGGTAACAACTTTTATGCCGCAAGTGTGTTGCTTCACTTTAACGATGTTGTACAAGACTGTTGTAAAATGCAAAATTGTTCCATCTGGATAATGTAGATGAAAATAGAATTCAAGCTGCACCCGACTTTGTTTCTGTCGCCGTCATTTTTTCTGCTTGACTGGGTCCAAATAACTCAAAAACGCTGCTGCGATCCAGGTAAAATGTGATTATTTCTGCAAACGTTTTATGATATCGCCAATTTGATTACAACGTATAAAAATAAAGGAGGCAAAGAAGAATAATCGGAATTTGCTTGTATTGTTATTTGAGTACAGAGTTCCGAACGAATCGAATATATTCAAGGTTTGGTTTGTATTCGATTCGAATTTTAAAATTCGACTTTTTATTGTTACGATTTGGATTCGGACTGATTTTTCGAATCCAATAATGCTCCCGAATTGGATTTGAAAAATGAACGAAATTGTCATTTGAATTCGGGTTGTATTCGATCCTTAAATTCGAAAAATATTCGATTCGGATGTGTCTTCTAGTAGGATTCGAATTTAATTCAAAATATTGTCGTTTACAACCGAATAGTGACTAAATGCACATAAAATAAAAGTTGTAAATACATGTGCTAACAGCCTTTTGCACGTTTTATGGATAATTACGCAAATTATTGAAAACCAATGCGGATCAATAGAATCGAATATTTTGTGAATTCGTAGTCGATTCTAATTTGCATACAAATACTCATTCTAGATTTGTATTCGGTTTTGATTCGTTTTAGGAAACAATTTCGGTTTTTACTTGTACTCGTATTCTATTCGAATTGAACCGAATCCAGAAAATTTGGATTCCTTTCGGTTTGAATTCGGTTCGAATCCGAATATTCGAATATTATTCCCATTCGTTGGGAACTCTAATTTGAGTAACATTATCTAAGGTTACTAAAAAAGTTGATTTTGATTTTACCCGCAGGATTAAATGCAGATTATTCGGATGCGTTTACTAAAAGCTCAACAGACAAAGCCACGCATTTGCTTTTCGATGAATGTTCGGAATTGGGTACAGAATCGCCATTGGTTTGGTCCAGCACTACTTTCGTGGACGATGTAACATCGACGACTTTGATTACTTCAACGACAACGGACGAGTGCGCGGAGTCTGCTCCAACGGCCTCGGTGACGACAACTGGAAATGTAGTGTCCGGTGATCCCGCAACTGCGCCAGGGGACGTCAGTAGCAAAACAAAAATGACGGAGGAAAGCTCCAGCAGCATTTACGAATTATCCTCCAGCACGGATTTCACCGGCGGTGCCAATTCTCTTCAATTACAAATGATCCCGCTCATTTTTTTCGTTTGTTGTGGGGCTGTGCAATGGTATATGTAGTTACAAAACTGCCAAGATATTTACTTATTTACCGCATGCAATAAATCACTAATGAGAAAACGTGTCCCAATGCTGACAGAGATTATTTGTGAAAATCATTTGGGAAATTAAAATTTGCATCTTTGCATTACGTACATACATATATTTTGCTGTGAAAACGAATATTGATTCAAAATTCAAATATACAGACAGTGAGAATTCTGTAAGGGCGTTAAAATTTTCATTCATGAGTAGGGACAACCACATTTTGCTTTATTTTCGAAACTAATTATGCTTTTTGCAACAATCGATTATGCTTTTTATGCTTTTAAAAATTATGTTTTTACAGACTCATTATGCTTTTCAAATTTTACAAGATGTGTCAATTATGCGGATTTTACCCATTGGAATTGTTAAATGGTCAAACATGGCAAATTTTAAAGAATTTGTGGCAACTGATTTTCATTTTCTGGAATCCTGAGAATGTTTTACTCCTTAATTAGTAACAAAAACGACAGAAAAAAAATTAATATCAGCTATACAGTCGGAAATTTGACTTTAAACACCAGCGGTGATTAAGAACGTGCCGTTATAAAAGTAAATAAATATAAAATTTTCCTCGAAATATTGACTTGTAAGGGTAATTGTTGGGCAATTATGCCGTTTGAAATATATTATGCTTTTGGAAATTGATTATGCTTATTATGCTTTTAATGCTTTTCATTCTTTATTCATTTACGAAATCATAATGTCCAAGGTACCTAAGATGCATTCTACCTAGACATTCGGGGTCTAAAGTGACACTTTTACATTGATGCTTTTTATGCTTTTGGTTGTCTCTATTCATGAGATTTGAAACGCTTTCTAGATTGGGGCAAGCAGAATATTAAAATGTGTGGGCCTGCGATACAGGCGGGCCCAAGGAAATCTGGAGACAATTTCAGGGCAAATTATCATATTAACTCGAAAACACGGAAATTGATAAAAACTCAAATTTTTAGCGGAAGTGCGAGACAAATTTTTAAGGAAAGCGCTGAAGATATCAAATTTTCTGGGTCCGATCTAGTCCTGGATAATAGGTATTTAATTATTTTGTTCAGCCATTTCCAATTTCTCCAACAGGGTTAAAATATTTCCAACAGGGATTGCAAAGTTGAGAATTGACTAGAATGGAAAATTTGAAAAAAAATAAAAACATTATTTTTGGATAGGAATTTTCAAAACAGTACCCATTAATATTTGAATTCATCAATTCCAAATATAATGAAATAAAAATTTAGTGCCAATATGTATGTACATACATGGTAGCTCAAAAATATTTCTGTTTTGATGGCGTGACTTATTTTGTTTTCAGATTTCCCATTTTACCTATTCAAGTTTTCTATTTTTTCAAATTTGCAACCTACTGTGTATATGTACATATAGTGTTTTCCAAAAAATCCAGAATGAATTTATATCAACTAATTATTTATGTATCAACATAATTTTTTTGAAAAAAACAGCATAAATTGGCTCTCCCTGGCAATAAGGAAATTTAATCCGATAAAATATGCACAGCTGCATTTTCACACTACACTAATAATTTTCACTAATTACAGAGATACAATTTCATATACGGATATAAGGGATAAACTATTGTATCAAATTATAGCAAGTACATATACGTACATACATATATGTAATAGGTTTTTATTATAGATCTAGGTACTTCGATTCAAATCAGCTGTTAACGTTCCCACGATAACACAGCGATTCCCGGTAAGTCATCGATTAATTAATTTATTTGTGTTATAATTATTATTTTTTACCCGGAAAAAATCCGATATACAAACACCTTTTCAGATGTGAAATTTATAATTTTGCACGCACTGTTTGAACACAGTCACGATCCGTCAGGTTTAATGAATCAGCTGCTGATTCTCACGGTCTTTAAAATGTATTTTCTAATTATGCCGCATCATAACGTAATCATGGCAAAATGTTTGCAGTAATTAACCACTCTCTAACATCATCTACAGATAGGGAGAGTGTGAAAAATTAACTGGCGTTCTTAATTTAACTAGTGGATTTCCAATTTTGTTTTTCACACCATTTGAAAGCATTAAAGAAAGCTAGTATTTTGCTCGAGAATTTCCTAAAAAATTACTAATTAATTTCGTATTGTGATAAAAATAAAAAACATAAAAAGAATAAATAATAGGATAAAAATAAAAAGGATAAATAAAAGGATAAAAATAAAAAGGATAAACAAAAGGATAACAATAAAAAGTATAAAAAATATTGCAATAATCGCACAAAAATTCGCGCCAAAAATTTTGAAATGAGGAGGAAAACCAAGTTAAAATTCGGACTTGCTCCAATTATATTTTCTATTGCCTTGACAGCGACTTTTGCTCCAGCAATCTTCGGGAACCAGATCATCCGTGTAATAAAGGAAGCCCACACAACCATCATTAGCGTTCCCGACGAATGTCGCTGCATTCCCTGTCACCAGAAGCTGGACATCGTAACGGATGAAAACGAATTGGAGCCATCCTGGACAGTGTCCAGCTTCTTCGAATATTTTGATAGCGTCCGCGATATCCAATCAAAAATAGGCCAGGACCTGCCCAAGAATTTCCCCTACGACAACTTGGAGGACGCTCAAGGGATTTGGGTTCATTACAAAAACGTTGATCGGTACTACCCTCCCATTTCCATTACCGATGGCCATCCTTCACTGGGCAAAGTCACACTCCGGGCATTTCTCCATGGAAGTAAAGAAGAAAGCGAAATCCATGTGAGGAATCAAACACTTATGTCCTACGATATGGTCAAATTTTATAATCAGTACAATGCTTTGGGTTGGGCGGAGTACACTACCCAAATTTCGAATATGACAACGGTAAGCACTTTAGCTACAAAATAAAAAACTCTCGTATATTTTTCTATTTAAAAACTGGGATTAATTTCTAACCAATTCTGATTTTAATTTCCAGCTCAGATTTGAGTTTCGCGTCAACAAGGCGGGACATTTTATTTTCCTGGATAGCATGGAGTTACAGAGGGATTTAGAGGAGTGTGATAAGGGTAATATACAGGGCTACAAGAAACATTTTATACCCCCCAATCTTTATGAAGCGGGCATGCTACAGCGTAATGCATGTAAGATTGCCATGTCGAATTTTATTGCAATTCTAGGAAACAAATTTCATCTTGATAGGACTAAGATTAGCTGAGTTATGGCGGGTTTTTCAAAAAACATTTAAAATTACAAATTTTCGACAAAATCGATTTTTTGATTTTGCTTTCAGGGACAAAAACTTTATGTTCCCACAACCGTGCAAAACCGAGTAGTAGTTTTTTCTAAGCCGAATGCTATTGTGGACCTGCGAAAAAAATCTTCATTCAGATCCAACCAGAATTGACCAAGTTATGGCAATTTTATGCGCCGAGTTCAAAAATGAGAACTTTTGATTAAATTAATGATTTTCATTAAACCTTTAGAAATTGCAACCGAAATCCATTTTTATACTAATTAATGCCTTGAAAATTAAATGCCTTGAAACTTAGCTAATCTTAGTCCTATGGAGATGACATTTTTTCCTAGAATCGCAATAAAATTATACATAGTACTTAGATGTACTACGCTGTAGCATGCCCGCTTGATATAGATTAGGGGGGTATATAATGTTTATTGCCACGCTGTACATATGTATGCGTTGCTCCATAATTAATGTCGAAATGGCACAATGTGTCCTAGTTTTGATGAAATTTCGTGTTGTTTGTTTTTAATTTTGTTTTAATTTAATTATTCCTGAAGGGATGAAGAATTTTTGCCTTTGCACCAATCGAAGCACACGAGAAAAATATGTGGCTGGTCTGGATCGTTGCTGCCGCGAAGCCTCAACTCTTCCAACAGAACTTAAAATTATAAAGACAGAAAATTCGGGCTTCCGGCTCACAGAACTGTCTGTAGGCATTGCATTCCTCGGATTTGCCATCGCAAATTTTATGTGACTTATTAATTGTACATGTAGTTATACATTTAGACACAATTTGGACTCTACACAATTTGCACAGTTTGTATTTTCTAGCCTTTCTACGATTGTCTTAAATGTTCGATCAGGAAAACCCGAAAATATTTTGTTAGTTTGTTATCTTGATTATTGTTCTTATTGTTAGTCAAGAGCGTTCATTGTTTTACACAAGATTTACATTTCCATTTAAATTTTACATTTATTATGTATTTGTGAGTACATAAACTGTACATAAACTGTACACTTCTCCGCAATTTCCATTGTTATTTGTCATTGATCTGGACTATCATTTCTTCTCCAGTATATCTGAAACCTTTTTCAGCCAAAGGAGGGATCAGAATCTGGAGAACTAGTTGATGATTGTGGATATTCGTTTCGTTTCAATAAATATTCAAATTCGGAATAGTATAAAGATACACACGTGCAAGCAGACGTTCAATTCTGTCGACTGTCAACAGTCCCATAAATATCGTCGATGAAGAATCATCAGAGGTGTTCAAAATACTTGAATTGTAATTACGAAATACAAATTACAGAATACAGTCGGAGGCTTTAATTACAAAATATCAATTACAGTCGGCTGCCTTCCAAGTATTTAATTACAAATTACAAAATACAATTATATTTTGCGCCGAACACAAAATGCAAACTCCAAAATACATCTGTAGCAAGTAATGTATTTAAATACTTGTTTCAATTACAAAATACAAGCAATTGCATTTAAAATACGTATTTTGAATACAAAATACAAATAAATGTATTTAAAATACGTATCAAATGCGTTTACATTCATTTAAGATCGTAATCAACAAATTACAAATACTGTTTTGCCCGGGTGCATTTTTAAATTACAAAATGTATTTCAATACAAATTAAAATACAATTTAAATATTAAATATTACAAATTACAAAATACATGGAGAACACATCTGTATTTGAAAATACAAAATTCAAAAATGTATTTTAAACACGTATGTATTTATACATGTATTTTAATTACGATGTATTGTGGCCACCTCTGAGAATCATATGTAAACATCTCCAACGAGCGCTAATTCAGGAAGTGGTCGTCTCCATTCTGCCTTTGTGCATGGAGTAATCAAGTCCATTTCAAATAAAATAGATACCCTTGGGCCTTGGACGAAACACCGCGCTTAAACGTTCCTTTTTAGCCAATTTTCCGTCTGATCGTCCCTTTTATTTTGACAACTAAATTGCATCCAACTACATTTTCTAACCAAACTTGTACACAGAACCAGTAATTTAACAATGACAATTAATTTGCATAATTAATTTTGCAATGAGGGTCGGACTGATGCCGTTGCAATTCTACACAGTAGACGCGACTGAAGCGATACAAAATTAGAAACAATTAATTTATATAGGTTGATTACATAGTGAGTATGTAAAATCCTAATTGAGATTTCTCATAATCTTCATTTGGAAAAATTTATTCAATTTTCTAGGCTTTAATTTATTTTTGGAGATAATCATTTACTGCACGCGAGAAAAATGGAGATGATCACTTCCTGAATTACGCTCGGTGGAGATGGTCACATATGATTCTTCACCGACGATATACAGATATATATGTACGTATGTACGTAGCATGGTGAAAGACATGCGATCATACACAAGAAAACCAATAATGAACTAGCATTCGAGTAGGAAATCCTGATAAAGTTAATTAAACACATGAGAGTTTCCCACCGGAATTTTTTATTACAAAGCAATATGCTTACAAATGAGCATAGGATCTTACATCGTTGGACAAGAGACCGTCGTTGCCCTGCAAAAGATAAGGGCAATATCATGGCTACAAAACGAATTCAGCAAACGCATTTTTTGTCCGACTACAATCCCACTTTCCAGCAAAATCTATTCTAAAATCTATTCTTAAATGCGAAACTAGTAAAAATTTGTCCAGGAATTAATTCCAACATTTTATTACTGAATAAGGACCTTCTGCATTGAAGTTAAAAGAATTTCACCATTGAAATAAAAATGGCAGTGATTTTGTGGACAATCTTGACACTAGGTCTTATTGGAGTATTTCCCCTGTCCTTGGCACTACGTCCGGCAGCCACTGTGATCCGGATTGTCCAGGATGAGGCCCCGGAAATGGGGGAATGTGTACAAACGCTGGAGACGACTCGAGATGAGGAGGCATTTGCGGCCTTGAATTTTTCCAAGACCTTCCAATACTTTGAGGACATCCCAGCCCTCAAAAATCGGATGGAGGAACAACTCCCGGAGAATTTCCCTTACGAGAATTTGACCGGCACGGAGGGGATCTGGTTTTTCAATAATGAATCATCCAACAATTTCTACATTGTTGATGAGTTCCCCGTGCTAAAGAATTTAACAATGAAGTTTTTCTTGTCCGGAGGCAGCAGAGCCCGGATAAATATATACAAACCCGGCGGATTTTTTTCGGTGGTAACCTTTGAAGGAAGCAATGCCTACAACTGGGAAAACAAATTTGTGGAAATTAACAATAAGACGAAAGTAATCATTTTACAAAATTTTAAATCCATTTTATACGCTTAAAAATAATGGTCGGCGTGATAATGTAATAACCGAAATCAAGAAATAGGTTTATTATTTCATTGGAAATTTTGCTCGTCAGGTGAGAGTGAATATCCAAATTCATTCCGCCGGTTTTGCTCTTCTTGACAATGTCAGAGTCATTCGGAGGCCGCATTGCAGTTTTCCGGGTAAGATTGCTTTTAATAATTATTAATAAATATTTTTGGGTCGTGCAGAAAACAATAAATAGACCTTTTTATGCCTGCATTTTGGTGTATGCATGTAGCAAATTTCAACGCAGACAGCCAAAGAACATTGACGAATGACGAATGGAAATCCTTGAAGGAGCTTCCATCGGATTCAATTTGCTGTGCTCGACCCGCCTCGGACAATGGCTCCGTCGTGGAGCCCAATGGCGCTGAACAAATTTCTTACTCAATCGGCATAATAATGATTTTATTAATTTCATTGACAGCTTCCTCTGGCATTTAATTGTTGCCCAACGGAATTCTATAACTGAAATCATTTCAAGACCTGTTCAATTGTTGTGGAAGCAAAGTGCAAATTAAATGCCACAAACCAAAATAAAGAAAGAGCGACATATACAGACATTGATCCTCTCCAGTTGTCTTTTTATTATCGTCGTTTGTATTTTATTTATTCTATTTTTTAGTTATAACGCATTTTTCCTTCCAATATTTCCTTGAAAATTCCTTCAAAAATTGTTTTCAAATAATTCCTTCAAATAATTCCTTCAAATAATGTTTTCAAATAATTCAAATAATTGTCACGTCTTAGCAAAGCACGATCAAATGCATGATCCAAGTTGAAGAAAATGAATGGGAGCGCTTTGAAATTCATTTTAGGCTGTGCCAACGTTTGAAAGTTTTTGCAAGCATCATTAATTTAAGAAAAAGTTTATTCATTGATGAACGAACATCAATGCATCTACAGATATGCACAATTATGTGTATATGCATTTCAATAATAACGAAATCCGACATTAAATGTGTATACATTAACAAATTTTTGACACTTACATTATCGCCATCTTTTGGCCGAAGGTTGCCAATGCTTATTCCTTACCCGGCGTCATAGACACGTTCGCAGTCATTATGTATCAAACGAAGAGCATCAATTTTTTCCAGGGAAAACCCATGGCCTTGCACCAGGCAAGTCACACGGAATCTGTCCAACTCATAAACCGCTGCAGCTGTGAAAAACTCACGGAACTATTTAAACAAAATACAATCTGCTGGTGAGAAATTTTTTTAAAATTGATTGTCAATCATTGGATCAATACTGTTACGGTGTTGCCGTGATGGGTGTTATATGTATATGTGATATACGTGAACTAGCCCTAACAACGTATGGAGGCGTACATATGTATGTTTGTAAGAATAAAGTGTGAGTGTGGGGGTGTACAAAGCAAATGCCAATTGTTTATTTCTAATACAAAGTCCATACCGGTCCGAACCATTTGAAATCCTTCCTTGTGGGAAAATACACAAATGCTTACCTGCATGAACCCACGTAAGAGTGAACACTCAGCAAATAAATGGACATCCCAACTGCTTCAAACAAATTTGCTTCTCAACAACAAGTATAGATTCCGAAGTTAGGTCATGTGCAGGTGTTGATGACAAATCTCATTATGTAACTTGAGTCAGCTAAACTTAACCTTCCGCTCCGTCCAAAATCAATCCTGACAACAATACCAAAAGTCATTTTCACACCAAGAAGAAATCATTCATTTTCCGGCTGCAGCAAATTTTATTTGAGAATATAGAAGACGATTTTTTAACAGAGAATTGTATGCCATGGGAAATTCTGGTCCCATATTCCCCCTTTTAATTTGGACGCTTGCCTCGGTCCACGCCGGAAATAATTCCGTGGGTGCGTCCGAGTTTCAAATATTCCCAAATAATCACGTTCCTCCACTGCAATCCTGGGATTTTCTCGATACACGCGAGGACATCAAATCTTTTTGGACAGGGATCGAAACGCCCGGCAGGGAGTCTTGGTACGTGTACGTGAACTA